>CAUYLG010069125.1:0-147926 GCA_963573385.1 Cacajao melanocephalus | reverse complement strand
TAGCCTGGGCAGTAGAACAAGAATCCTGTTCTCTCTCCCTCTTTTTCTTCCTCTTTCTTTCTCTCATACATTCTTTTTCTTTCTTTCTTTCACTCTCACTTTCTTTCCTCTCTTTTTCTTTCTTTCAAAAAAAAAAAAATGTTGAAGGAGGTTGGATTCAAGCTCCCCGTCTGACTGCTTGAGCTAGGGCATCAATCTTCTTCTGCCGTCAGCGCTCCTGGTTGTCAGGCCTTCAGTTCCACACTGGAATCTACACCATTGTCTCTCCAGCTCTCAGGCTTCAAACTACACCATCAGCTTTCCTTGGTCTCCAGCTGGCACACAGGAGATTGTGGGACTTCTCATTCTCCATAATTGCGTGAGCCAGTATCTTATGATAAATCTCTCTCTCTCATCATCTATCGATCTCCATTTTCATCTATCATCTCCTATTGGTTCTGTTTTTCTGGTGAACCCTGACTAACAGAATCAGGAAGATAATGTGTTCTGCCAGGTTTCTGGCCTCCACCTGGGCCTTTGAGTGGTCAAAGATCTTGCCTACCTCTGCCCCAAGAGGGGCCCATCCAGACTGTACTGGATTTCAGCCTCCAGAGTTGTGGTATGACCATCCTGCTCTAAGAGGATGCCAGAACCAGCGTCTTCACCGCAGGATCTCTCTGTTCAGGAAGCCAGGTCTGGTCGAGTGAGAGTGAGAAGGTGACTGTCTCTGAGGAGGTTGGAAGACCCTAACTTGAGAAGCTCTGTCCTCACCAGTAGACCTGCCCCAGCTGTGACTCAACTAAGGAGGCCCAGATGCTGGGCTGGCCTTGAACTCAACCACCTTCCCTAAGCACACTCTTTTTACCATCTGCTATGCCTCAAACAGAATGACCATGAAGTAGATGCCTTTGGTCAGGAATTGCGGGAAAATACTCCAATTGACATGAACTAAAGGGTCTTTTTCTCCTACAAAGTAGAATAGATTCTCCCCAGGGAGGTGGCAGCAGGCAGGGCTGGGCCCGCTGATGACAGATGTGCTGGCTGAAACATCTCAGCTTGCGCAAGACACCCCAGTGCCTGCAGGTGACTGAAGGGGATTGATGGTCATTGCTCAAATACTCTTATTGTTTGGCCCGTGATTTAGATCAGGGGCTGTATGAAAAACTAGGCATACCGTGTGACGTTTATCACCATCTTACAGAAACGTCAAGATTAAAGTTAGAAAATTAAGTCCCAATTAGGTCAAGATCCAAAAATCTAGTTGGGGCTGAGACCAGGGTTGGTAGGGGAGGCTTGAAGGGAAGTGACATGGAGAACCCTGGTCACCATGAGTTTGGTAGGCCTGCCGGGTTTCTTTAGAGGGAGTGGGATGAAGAAGACCCCATTTGGCTCATGTTAGTGGTTGGAGAAGAGCATAGCTGTTGGAAATGCCAGGCCAGTGACTAATTGGACAGGGTGCCACACTTGTCATTTGCCATATACTCAGGTGGCATGTTCAAAACATTTGACAACAGGGAGGGCACAGGCCCTGACCAATTAGGATGGACAGAGGTGCCTGCTCTGTGGGTCTTAACTGTTTACTTGCTGGTTTGTTTGGAGGTCCCTGGGTCTTAGGGGAAGGTCTGGGGAGGGTTGGGTGGGTGGGAAGAACCTGGGGTGGAGTGCTCAGGGCTGTAATTACCTGCTAATCAGTCTGAAAGCATGTCAATTGCTGAATAGCCAGGACATCTGTACCTGTGAGTACTAGATGCTTATGTCCCAACTGTTGTTGTTTCTGAGGGGCAGTCCTGAGACGGGCTTTCTGGGAAGCTGGGACGTGGGTGTGAAGCAGCAGGAGTATGAGGTTAGCCTTGCCCGGGCTGTGATGAATGGTGAGCTTTACCTCCAGGTTCAGTCCTGGACCTCAGCCTGGCAAAACAGCTGCAGGCATCTCCCTACCAGCTAGCAGGTTTGCAGAAAGTTCTCTCTGAGTTTCCATCTGGTCATAAGATAGCCTACAAATATGACCTTACTGTCTCCTTCCCACCCTGGCCTCAACATGCCACTGGCTCTCTTTCTTCCTGAGTCTTGGAGCTTCTGGTATGGCCCACTCTTCTGACTCTGGGGCTTGGGCTGGAGCTGATGCTGGGCCCCTCCCAAGGTTTTTGACTGCCTTTTCCTAGAACGGATCAAGCTATCTGCAGTTCAGGCCCTGCGCTGTCCTCATCCTGCTCCTTGAGATCTGGACAATTTTGAATACTGAGGCCTGTTCAGAAGTGGCCTGGCATTTTGCCATTACCTCCACTTCATTTGCGGTGGCTCAACAGAAATTTCCAGGATGGGAGCTGCTGCTCTGGGTGCAAGATTTCCCCAGCCTTCTGCCTTCCTCTCTAGAGACCCTTGACTTTCAGCGGACTTTGTGGCCACGCATGGCCTTTGGGCATAGGCTTCCCTTTCAATAAGCCATTTGGACTGTCAGGTTTGATGGATTTGGAAACCCTGGTTTAGGGATGTTTCAAGTAGCCGTCTCCATCATCCTGAATAATTGGCATAGCCCCTACTTGTGGGAAGGCTCTTGGGTGAAGCTTATCTTGGAGGACTTATTTTATTAGTGGCCCACATGGGGCATGTCACATCACCTGGAGACATGGACAAAGCCTTGTGATTCATTGAAAACAAAGATTCCTGGGATCTTCCCAGTATCCTTTGCTTTTTTTTTCTTTGATGGAGTCTTGCTCTGTTGCCCAGGCTAGATGCAGCTGTGCAATCTCGGCTCACTGCAACCACCCTTTCCCAGGTTCAAGCGATTCTCCTGCCTCAGCCTCCTAAGTAGCTAGGATTACAGACGTGTGCCACCACATCTGGCTAATTTTTGTATTTATAGTAGAGATTGGATTTCGCCCTGTTGGCCAGGCTGGTCTCAAACTCCTGACCTCAGATGATCTGGCCGCCTTGGCCTCCCAAAGTGCTGGGATTAGAGGTCTGAGCCACCGCACCCGGCCTATCCTGTACTTTAATTCCCAAAGTCATGTTAAGCATCTTTGTCCCCTCAACAGACAGTGGACTTAGAGCACAATAGAGAATGTATTTCCCTGGTATTATAACACATACTTTCTTTTCACATTTTACCATTTCTGAAATTAGGATGCCATTATTTACATTTGATGTATTCCTTTAAAATGGTAGCTTGCCTCTGCCTTACTTCTTTTTCTTTTTTTCTTTTCTTCCTTGTCTTAGCTTAGTCAATGACATCTTACGTCTGAAGAAATCAGGACTTAGATGTTGATGGATCAGCCGATCATGGATAGTATTCTTTCTTTTCCAGTATTCTTGACCACTTTTCTCAGGTTAACTCAATGACCTGGTGCAGAGATTTGGAAACCGCTCTGCATTAAGGAAGCCAAGTTCTTCTTCCCACTTGATCACAAGTTCTTTTATTGGAGGATGGCATTGTCATGACCTGGCATCCCATATTTCTTTCTGGGGGTGTTTGGCCCAGCTCTCAGCACAGAATAGATGCTCAGTAAATATGCAAGTGGTGAATGAATGAATAATTAGGTGTTAATACCCCTTCCCCAGATAGGGCAGAAGTGGAATTTAACAGACATCTTTCAAGATTGCTGCAGTGGGTACCTTCTTTTTAAAATGTCAAATACAGGCAGCCACCTGTGGGAAGTGGGATGTCATTACCCTAAAGGCCATTTACAAATTGGGTCTGCTCCACACGTATTCATTTGGGGCTCAGGCTAAGGGGCAGCAGTCGCTCAGAGGAAGCTCTTTTCACTGAATGACAGGAACACAAGAGGATGAGCAGAACTGGCTGTGACTCTTGAGGCCTGGACTTGGCAGGTGTATTGTCTATTCTGGATCATTCCATTGGCAGGTTATATGGTTGAATCCAGAATCAAGGGGTGAGAAAATACACTTCACTCCTTTGGTGAGAAGAGCTGCAAAGTCTCATGGCAATGACATGGCCTCAGGGAAGGATGAGGAATGGGAACCAGTAATGCAATCTACTCCATGGGGCAATGTTTTGAGCAAACATTCGTCTGTCTCAGCGCCGGTATCTAACCGGAGAATGGTACTAGCTCCAAGGAAAGCAGAACAGAACACATGTGTGGAGCCAAGCACAGTGCCTGGTACACTGTTATTAGGGGCAGATTTGGAACTGGAACCCAGGTCTCCTGGCTCCCAGGCATGGGACACTTTCTGACACATCATGTGGCTTCCTCTCTCCAAGTTCATCACTCTCTGAGGCAGCCTGTCAAACCCAGACAAGTCCTGTGGCTATTTTTTCTTGCTGACTTTTCACCAGGGGGACGCCAGCCAAACAGATAGTGTCATGGGCCTGACGGGTGTCAAACCTTGTGTGTGAAGAATGTCCCAGTCATCTTCTCTCCCTCATCCCCCAAACACTTATCTCATTACCGAGGCGGGGGCGGGGAGCTGGGGAGGGAGGGAGTCAGCGTGGAAGTGTTTATTCTCTTCAGCAGCAAGTCTCTCTCCTAATTAGTAGGTGATTCTGTGAGATGAAGCCCAGGTGGGGAATCAACTTGGGGGTCTGGAGTGGTGCTCCAGACGTCCCTGATTACCCAAATCCCCAGCTGGGCTGAGGACCCCTCACGTGGGGCGGGAAAGCGGGGGAATATTAGTTTCCGATACAACGAGAGACAAGAGAATAATTCTACGAGGCCGTGTAGAACAAGCAGAGAGAGAAAAGCTCTTTGAGTGCAACAAGGAACGGGGTTTTAAAATTTCATTTGCACAGCGGCAGGTCTTGCCAATTGGATCCTTTCCAGAAAGCAATCTGCTAAGTCTGACAGTCGGAAGAAATGCCGGGCTGCTGAGCGAGGAGAGGGTGGTTTTTTTTAAGGGTTTATTTTTCATCCAGGTCCTTTGTGAGCAATGGCTTTTTTTTATTCCATTTTAAAAGAAAAAGACACGCAGCGATCCTCTTTGTGAGGCGGGAAAGGGCTTCCCTGACCATCTGGGCCTCAGAGGGACTTGGGGAGAGGCAGCCTTTTGTGTCGGGGCATTCAATGCCCGCGCGGCCGCCGTTTATCTTTGCTGCCACTCACACCAGGCTGGCCTGGCTGCCGGCTGGCCTAGGGCACACACAGAAGCTCAGAGCAGTCCTCCAGGCCCTTATCTGTGTCACGGGCAGGAGGTCGGGGGGTTGGGGGGTCTCTCTGAGCCCACCCAGAGGTCCATTGTGTTGGCTGCTCGGAGCGACAGACCAGCACTGCAGACATCTCTTTGCCCAGACCTATTCTTTAATGCACATCTCTCTCTCTCTCTCTCTCTCTCTCTCTCTCTCTCTCTCTGTCTCTCTCTCTCAGCCTCTCTACCCTTCCTTGAATCCATTCCTCTCCTGCCAGTGGGGCTGGGGGCTTTAGGGTGAGCATGGATTCTTAGCCGACGCCAGCTGTTACGAGAACATTTCATTGCGTGCATGCGTGTGCAGGCACACACACACATACACATACGTACTCATGCACGCATGCACACACCCTCTCAGCCCTGCCTGTTAGCCAAGCTCCAGAGTCTGAGCAATCTTTTTATAGAAATGCTGAGGTGACGAGGCTGTCTTGCGTTGGGTCCTTGCCCAAGTGCTGGAGCTGTTTTGTCCTCAGACGAATGCACTTGAGCAATACTGGCCAAGGAAACACGGGCACAGTGGGCTGGCTCAGGGCAGACTTGGTAGAGAGAGCACTTTAGCTGTGCAGGGGTTTTGGCTATTTAGAGGCACATTTGGGGTGTTATTTTTATAGCTTACAGGACTCACTTTCACACATATCATTTGGTCCTCATAGTAGCCCTGTGATATTGGCAGGGTGCCTATCCATCCCATTTTCTGGATGAGTAAGCTGAGGCACAGAGAAGCTATGCTGGCCTGATTTTACTGGCAGGGAAATTGAGTAAGAGTGAAGTGAAGTGAATTGTATACAATTCATTTGTTTTCATTCCAGCCCACGAGATTTCAGCATATACTGCCTATGTCATTGTAGACAGCGATTTATGAGTTTAATATCTGTTTCTTTAAAAACAATGTGAGGCCATGTGCGGTGGCTCACGCCTGTAATCCCAGCACTTTGGGAGGCTGAGGCAGGTGGACACGTGAGCTGAGGAGTTTGAGACCAGCCTGGCCAATATGGCAAAATCCTGTCTCTACTAATAATACAAAAATTAGCCGGGCATGGTGGGGCGCACCTGTAATCCCAGCTGCTTGGGAAGCTGAGGCAGGAGAATTGCTTGAATCCAGGAGGCAGAGGTTGCAGTGAGCCTAGATTGTGCCATTGTATTCCAGCCTGGGCGATGAGAGCAAAACTCCATCTCAAAAAGGTGACTGCTGGGGGGACATCACTTTACCTTGTTGAACGTCTCGGGGTCTGCCATGACAAAGCTGCCTTATACCAAAAAGACAAAGATTGGGAGACTCAATGTCCCCAAGTGACTTTGGCCTCTAAGACCCCCATAGGTATACACGGCTAAGCCAGGAGGAGGCTTGGGTTGGGGGCATGAGGTTGTAGAGATAGAAACAGGGCTGGGGGAATCTAGCCCTTTCTTCCTGGCTAGGACAATGCTGTGGCAATGAGAAGATGTGAAGGACAAGAATTTGAGGTAGTGAGTAGTATTGACAGGGTTATTGCTTGTATATTTGTCACAGGTGGTTGGGTGTGTCTAGGGACGCTCAGCATTTATAATCCAACCATGGTGAAATATGCTAGGAACCTTGAGTTGTAAGTTTCTGCTTTGGGTGGGTATGGGTCTTGAAAGACTCAATCATGTAGTCCTAGCTCTACAAGGGAATGGCCCTGTGTCTGGAAGCTTTTGGCTGAGGAGGGGTGGCTCAGGACTGTCATGGGTACTAAAGGATGAGATGCTATGAGCCGGCACCCCCTAGCATGGCTCAGGAGGGGCTTCTGGACCAGGGTTCATCCCAATAGCCCTACCAGTTGCTGTAGTATTAAAATGCGTCTCTGTTATTGTCCCAAGTGTCCGTTCCACCTAGGCTGCTTGCCGTAGCCTGAGGCACCCATGTTCCTGCCCCAGGGCTGAGGCTGGAGCTTTCTGAATGGCAAAGACCCAGGCTGTCTCCGTTGTTAAATATTAGAATGTCACCCCTGTGGAGCCCCATAGCTCACTCCCACAACTAGCGTGGGTTTTTGTTCCCACCTGTTCAAGGCCTCTGAGCTCAGAAATGCCAAACGCTCAGCGAATTCGGGTTAAGCTGGCCTTGCTGCGTTCTGTGAGCTGTGCCGCCTGGAGAATAATAGCATCTCTCAGGATGTTAGGAAAGCAGCCCCTGTTGATTTTGCAGCCCTTGAATAGCAGCTTCGTGGAAAACGTTTCTGATTTGTGCAGAGGCTCTCCCCTAGCCCCGGCCCCTGAGAGGCTGGTGTAATGCTTCTTTTCATGTGGCAGGATCGGATATGACCAGCGTGGGTTCTTTCTGTCAGATATTACGAGTGGTTATTACCGAGGCAGCCCAGCTGCCATGTGGGGCTTGGCCCTCGCTCCAGGTCTGGCGAGGCGCTGCTGTCGTATCTGAATTTCTTCATCTACAAGATCTGAATCCAATCTAGTCGCTGTGAGCCTGTTTGTGTAGCAGAAGGGAGGGGGGCGGTGAGGGAGATGGGGGGAAGCCCACGTGAGGTCGCTCATCCTTCCGGGAGGCTTTGCTGGTTAATGAAATCTCTGATTTGTTGGCTAGGGGAGGGCCCCTTTGGCTGACGTTAACAGCTGATGGGGACATCGGTGTGTCAAGATGCCAAATGGTGACAGTTTGGACCTGCACCAATGGAACAGGGTATTTTCCACCCTGATTGCCTCCAGTTCAAATGAGAGTGGGTTTATTTGAGTCAGGTGGATCTGCGAAACAATCAGAGAGAAAAGCAGAGGTGGCCTTCAGGGCTGTGTGTGAACGTGTGTGTATGTGGTGGCGGGCCATCATTTCTAATTCCACATTTATAGAATTCGCAGGGCTGCGTGCGTTTTTAAGCTTTATTTGAATCCTGATGCTCTATAGTCGGGCCAATTATTTCTCCCCTGAGGATTGCTGGCCTCAGAAGGATGGGGGCCCAAGCCCCCATCTGGGGTCTGCTGCAGAGCTTTGTTCAGGAGAAATATTTCTCCAGCAGGGAGCCCGTCTTCCCCGGGGGGCAGGGGGTCCCCAATACAGCGCATGCTGAAACTCAAGCTAGGATTTGATGGTTCTTTCATTCTCTGGAGGAGAAAGAACAGGGGAGGGTGTTTAAAAAATAAGGTTTCCCAAACACACCCTACTGTCTGAAAGACCCTTCAGAGAGCGGGCACGTTTGGCTGCCTCAGCTGTGGTTTTAAGAGAAAGGATTAGCAAGGATCTGGCTGTGCCTCATTCCTCCCACCTTTCATGCCTTCCCTGGAGACCCTCTCCAAGGATAGGAAGGGAGTGGGTAAGGGGCTGCAGTGGGGGCAGGAAGGCTCCTTCCGCAAGGTGAGCCTTTCTGCTTAGGCTTATTTCCAGTGAAAATCAGTGGTTCTTCTGCCAGGTTAATATCCGCTCCAAACACCCATCAAACTGTATGTTGATAACTTGATCAGTTCCAATCACACATTGCTCCATCAGTCCAAAGTGGTGGCACCCCTAACACCCTGTCACTAGCTGTGCAGCCAGCCAGTCCAGAAAGAGTGAGGGAATAGAGGTCTGGGGCACCCCTCTTTCACACTGGAGTGGAGGCAGCTGTTCTCCAGCTTTTTCCCACATGCCAGGGAAACCAGATACTTTGCATGGAGGGTCACTAGCCAAGTGTGGGGTGGGGCAACGTGTGGCACAGGAGGGATGGGTCTGTTCCTTTTTGAATGCCAGGAATCTTACAGCTCTAGGAAACCTCTATGGGCAGCACCCCCAGACACCTGGTTAGGGTGCTCTTTCTGGTGGCATGGCCAGAATTCTCGGCTTCTCCCCTAGCCTTATTTTTCATTCATTGGTCTGGATTAATCACCTCCTGTGTAACCAGCACTGAGGGGAAGAGCGGCCATAGCCCCTGCCCTCAAGGAGATTGAGATGTGCGGTGGAGAGTAGATGCTGAGGATGGTGAGTGTAACTCACAAGTGCCGGGGTTGCAGCTGAGGGAGAGAACAGCTCCAGTCTAGGGGATGGGGAGCTGCGAGTGGGTAGGGGAAGTGCATCAGAAGCCAACTTTGGCACTAGGCCTTGAAGAATAAGGATTTCACAGTGGAAAATGACATTCCAGGCGTTAAGCATGAAGGAATCGTTCTGCGATGAAGAAGAGAGAACCGCTCTAATTATAACTGACACACTGATTTAAACATTTATTCTCTCCAACTACACAAATACACACGCACATGCACACTCACAGCACAAACAGTAGGGAGGGGACATCCTGGGGGCTCCACCTTCACCTGCAGCTGGAATCCTTCTATTGAAGAGGACGCGATCTTTTTCTGATCGAGTCTAGAATCTGATGTCACATAATACACTACCATACCACACATTCCGTTGACCTGTGGTCTGTGGCCAGTGGCTAAGATTTGTTGGCTGGGGGAGGGCCCCTTTGGCTGACAGGCCCTTAGGGTTTCCAAGATGGTATTTGATTTAGGGCAAGATGCCCTCGGTCTGATCTGGAAAGAACTCTGTGACTATTCCTCATGGTATGTTGTCCTAGGTCGGGTTCTCCAGGAAGCAGGCTCTGATTGGAGATTTGCAGGCAGGGAGAGCTGTATCACGGAGAACGGGATCAATACCTGTAAGGAATACAGGAGGCTGAACTCGGCAGAGAAGTTGAACTGCGATGGGATTGCACCCAGCTGATCCCACGAGGACCTTTGGGACTGGGATAGCCCTGCCGAGTTGTCCTGAAATTGAAGCAAGGAGGCAGGGTCTTTATACTCCAGCATCTACCCATCATCAGAAGCTGGCTGCCCATGGGAAGGGAGGTTACCTTGGTTGAAACCAACTCTGTTGCAATCCCAAGAGGGAAAGATGTTCAGCAGCTCAGAATCTTAAGGATGTTCACATCTTCAGCAGCTGACACTGGCAGCTAGGAAAATGAAAGCCTTAGCTGGGAAGAGGGGGACTTGTAGATGACTCCACAGAATCTGCTGCTTTAGGTCAAGGCCTTCAGGTGGGGGAAGGTTGTCCCGCACTGGCCTTCCAGGCCATGGCAGGCTGAGAGATACTGGCTCAGGTCCCTACCTCAGGCTCTTGCCTCACCTCCAGGCACCTTTTGGAACTCTAAATCACACACACAGACATGTACACAGAATGTTCACTGTGTCCCTGAGTTTTGATTCAACTCTTTTATATGTTGCAATGGTCTTTCTCACTGAGGCTAGGCAGAGAGAAAGCAGTGTGTTTTCACATGCACTCATTTAGTTTTCCCCTTTCTCTGGCCCTTTGAGAGAGGCAGGTTAGGAATTACCAGCCCCATTTTACACATGGAAAGATCGAGGATGAGGGAAGTTAAGTGACTTGCTCGTGGTACACAGGTAATAAGTGGGGAACCTGAACTCCATAAACAGCAGGATCCCTTTATAGAAATCACTTGGGAGAAGAATGAATCCTTAGTCTGTAGGCTAATGATTCCCAACTGTGATAGATCAGGTTACTATTTCTAATTCTGACCCCCTCCCTGTTAGAAAATGATACATCCATAGCCTTTGCCATGTAACTTTGTGGTTCTTCCTACTGGAGTCAGCTGTATTTCCTACCTCATAGATGCTAGACTTGGCCATGAGACTCACTTTGGCTAGTAGAAAGTTAATGGCTCTGATGTGCACTGAGGCTTTCCATGCACTTGCATGGTTTGGTGTGGCCTCTTATGCTCCACCCATCACCCTGGGGAGAACTCCTCCTGCACAGCCACTTGTCTGGATGGCCAAAGTACAGCAGATCTGAACCCAGTTGACAATCTGGAGATGAGTCCAACTGTGCCAGCTGAAATCAGCTAAATTGCAGCTGATCTGCAAATCTGTGAGCTAGAAAAACAAATGTCTGTGGTTGTAAGCTGCTGGGGACTGGGAGTTCGTTTGTTACATGGGAGTATCACGACAATAGCTTACTAATACACTAACTCAGGTTGTCCTACAGAATGATTGGGGAGTTTAAAAATATAGCTATTCTCAGGTATTACCCCCAGAGATTCTGATTTAATTGGTCTGGGGTGGGGCCCAGGCATCAATATTTTTTTATGCTTCCTAGAGGATTATAAGGTACAGCCATGGTTGAGAACCATGAGTCCAGGTCAACAGGGTCACATTAGACTGTACCTATATGTATTAATCAGGGCTGGGACTAGGCAAAACGATGGCTTTTAGTCTATCACAGCCATTCTATTCAGCGCTCCTCTGCCTTATTACTCCTCTCTCCTCCCTCTATCACTGCCCCTTCCTTTTCTCTCCAAACATTCTTCTTTCCATTGTCCTTTATACCTTGGTGTGAATTCAGATAAAGGAGTTGCCTCCCCTAGGATTATTTGCAATTCAAGTTTCATCTCTATATTGTGGAATAAAAGACTCATTTCTCTTTAAAATGTTTGTGGGTAAAACTGGGCAGAGGAGGTTTTTTGGACAGAGACATTATCCCAAATCCCTCTAAAACCAGGAAACCAGATCTACCAGAGGCAGGGAGGGGTGGGATGGAATGAGTGGGGCCTGATGCTGAGACTGAGGAGCAGCCAGCCTGTGTCTTCCAGGGCAAATGGAAGATTTGCTTGTTCATGGGACTTATTTTTAATGCATAGACATGGGTGGGATCTAGCTGTGGTGGTGGCTTGCCTGCTTGCGGGTCTTGTGGAATGTTCTGGGGGAAATGCAGCTACTGTGCAGGGCAGCCTCATGATCCCTGCTTCCCATGTCTACAGGCCTCCCAGTCTTCTATACCACAAACCAAGCCTGAAACAAGCTAGAACAGGCTCCTCCACTACCTTTGGGGTTCAAAGTCCCCTCCCTAGCTGTTCCCCTTCCGCCTCTATTGCTCCTGAGGGTCCAGACACTCCTCCTTTAGGCACTCTAACCCCAAAGGGCTGATCCTAGTCTCTTTTTCAGGCAACAGAGCTTGATCATCTACAGCTGGTCACCCACACCTTTAAATCACAAAAATCCCTTTATGTGCTGGCTTCAAGGATGCCCACATTGGCCTGGTGGCTTTCCACTTTTGATCTTTAAACAGAGAAGGCCCATTTCACATAGCCTGGCAGGATTTCATGTCTCTGTCAGGACTCGCGTTCTCAAAGGGAACCCGAGAGATTCCCTTGTACTTCTCTAAATTAAGTAGAGGTGAAGACACAAGTTTGATCTCTGACAACACATTCAGCTACAACCTTTTTTTCCTGAAGGTTAAGATGTTATAGGAGACATCTGTGGCATATAAGGATGCAGTAACAAGCACTGTTTTCATTACATCTCTAGTATTTTCTCTGGGGATTGGTGCAAATGATAGCACTTAGGGTGTACCTCCCAGGTCCCCTTTAGGGAAGGACTGGTGGGCCCAGCTGCTGGGAGTGGTATTGAGCCTTCAGCTTCTTCAGTGGTAGGGGCCCTAGATCACACTCCTTCCTGGGGCAGCTCATGTCTGATGACTAATCAATGTGATGGTATAAAGGCCTGGCCATATCAGCTCTATGGGGATAACTCTGAAGGGCCATTCCAGTTCTAAAGCTCCCCATGGGGAGGTTCGGGGACTGAAGTCTTAGTTTTCTGAGCAGAATGGGCCAAGTGCCCTTTTGCTAACAGTGCTCTGAGCCCCTCACTTTGTGATGACATTGTGATAAGCTCATACATTCTTTGTTTCCGTTTTTCCTTATGTCCCATCCTGCTCTAAGGGGGTATTGGTCTAGCAACAGCTGAAGAAAGGTGTCCTGTCCTTGACTCCCTGGGATTCCCTGCTAGGCTGCAATGTGCTTCAGTCCTGCTTAACATTGTAGACAACAGTTGACAGAACTTGTGGCCCTAGGTTCCCTGTCATCAGCAGGAAATTTCCCCACTTCTCAGCATTTCATATGGTTACATTGTGGTGTTCTCCATCACTAGAAAGAGAGCATGTGTAATCCTGTGAAGAATTAATTCTTGGTAATGGGTGGTCTCAGAAATGACTAGATAACACACTCAGAATCACCAGATGATGATGATAATAATAATTATTATAACAAAACAATTGTGCTGCATTTATTTTAAATAGTTGTTTACCTTCCTCTTTATAGAACTTGGAAGCAGGGTTGTTAGCAAATAGGAAAATTTCCTGATTTGAGCTTTGCTTCTTATATCTTTCCCTGTGGGAAGACTTCCTGAGCACTGAAATGGTCAAAAACATGCCTACATGAGAGAGCACATGCAAGGATGCAGAGGAGACCCAGGAGTTGGTTTCATTAGCTCAGCTATTTATTTTGTAACATGAAAGGATGCTTGTGTTTTGGCCTCCCCTTTATATGGTGATAGCATCTTGATTGTTATTTGAGAAATAAGCTCTCTCCTGTTTCAGTGCATGAAGTTTGATTGGGGCAGACGTGCATACCCTTAGCTCTAGGGGTGAGCATACAACCCAGGTTTGACCCATCAGCAGAGGCCAACCACTGGCCATACAGTGATTTATTCATAGATAGGCATGTGACACAAGCCTGGTCAATGGAACCTAATTCAGGGACATTGGTTGGAACTATTTGAAAAGAGAAGTGCTATTTGAAAAGGGAAGCACTCTTTTGGTTGTAATTTCCAAGGTAATAGGATACAAGCCTAGAGTTGCCAACGGAATATGTGTCACCACTTCAGAGAAGATTTCCTGAAAATGAACACAGAGGAAAGCAGAACCAATAAATGAGAAGGAGAATAGAGACAGAATGCATATTAATGGTATCATTTGAACACCTAGATCCAGCCATACCTGAAGACAACTACCTCTTGAGTTTTTAGTTACATGAACCAATACATTCCCTCTTTTAAGATAGTTTGAATTGAGTTTCTGCAGCTTTCAACAGAAGAATCCTAATTGATCCAGTAACTCAGAGGATTTTTCACCAAATGTGTGAGGCTGAGTGGGGCAGCTCCATCAGGGAAAACGTACATGAGGAAATAGTGATGGAATACCCCTGGTTAATTTGATTCTCTATTCTAGGAGGTTGACACTGTGTGAGTGATTGACCGAGAAAGCCTTGAGAAGCTGGTGCCCTCTGTGGTAGCCTGTTATATTGCTGGCTCCCAATGAACCACTATGCACAGTACTCACGCCCTTATGTAATGCCTTGCCACATTGAGTCTGCAAGCTTATCCATGTAACTTGCTTTGGCCAGAGGAACATTAGCAAGCATCATTCAGAGGCTTCATAAGTGCTCCTGCATTGGAGTTTGTCTTCCTGGAATGCTCCTGTGTGCTACCCAATAGTCACGCTGGGAGGAAGCCCAAGCCAGCCACGTGGAGAGGTGACAGGGAGGAGAATCTCGGCAACCTTGCTAACAGTAGCAACAGCCAATACGACTATGAATGAGATCATGTGCACAGTCATCTGGCCCCAGTAGAGCCTCCAGATGACTGCAGATGGATGAGTGACCCCAACTCACAAAACGTCTCCCTATCAATTGTGGTTTTTTTAAGCCATTAAGTTTTGGGATGGTTTGTTATGTGGCAATAGATTACTGAAACACCCTTCCAACTGAGTGACAGCAAGAGTGTGAATGAGGTTAGGTGACTAAGAGCTCTACTGGGGTTGGTGACATATACCTGGCCCATTAAAAGGGCCAGTGGGTTTGTACCCCACTCCTGGTACTAAAGAAAAAAAAAGGCCCAATGGTTGAGAGAACTAGAACTCTGGGGGAGGCAGGGATGTGTATACACTAAAGCTGGCTTAGTCTGTGTAGTTTGGTGAGGGGGTGGTGAAGTTCTAGAACTCTGGTGGGGCTCCATAGAACTTGGCATTACCCTTCAGGGCTTATGTTTTCCTGCTGTCCAGGACTCTGCTGGCTTCTGGGGAGTAGCAGGACAGAAAAGCATTGAGAGGCAGAACTTTGCAAGTCTCAGAGAGTATCAGCAACAGCAGTTCCAGTGAAGAAGTGAGAGGTGGTGGTCTTCATGCATCCTATCTAGTGGTGCAAGCTTGGAGGTGCTAGGGAACCACAGGGAAAGCGTGTGGCATCCAGAAAACTTCCCATCTCATTATTTGAACTAGAGAAATAGCCCCCAAAAAGATCAAGCCAAGAGGGGATAGTCTCGACAATATCTCAAAGCCATCTACCATTTATTTTTATCTTTTTGTGTGTGAGGTATAAATGAATGAATGAATAAGACTCTGAATTCGGTTCATGGGGATTATGAGGGGAGTACTTTGAGAATGGAAGAAAGTTTTTGGATTATTAAGTCTATTCACTAATGATATTAATTTCTGAAACTTATGGAGTGTTTTCTCTGTGCCAAGCACTGTGCTAAGTCCTTTACATGCCTCATCCCATTCAATCCTCATTACAATTCCTATGAGCAGGGTACCATGATTGCTTCAATTTTATAGGTAAGTCAATGTGAGAATGACTTAGGTGGGGTTTCCCCAGAAGCAGACCTTGAGCCAAGATTTGCAAGTGATAAATGAAAAGTGGTGAGCCTGGAAAGCAGCAGGAGGAAGTGGGTGGTGGGGGGAAAAGACGAGAGCAAGAAAGAGAGAGATAATAAGTTCCTGCTGCAGGCAACAGAAGCTCAGTCCTGCTGGAGAACTCCTGGAGACAGTGTAGAATATACCTTGGAGTTGTTGTACCCAAGGGTGAGGGAGCTGGGATATTTATCCTCCAAATCCTGTCCTCGTTGGCTGAAGACTGCTCCTGGGAGTCTCAACTTGCTTGACACCTCCATCCTGCCCAGTGGAAAGTGGCATTTGTTCCCACAGCCAGAGAATGCCCTCTTGGCTTCTTGCAGGTTCTTGCAGTAAGCAGCTGCCAGCTTGCATGGAAACAGTGAGTGCTAAACACATGCAAGCTGGGTACTAGCGGCATCTGCTACATTAAGTACTTGCCCAGGGTCATCTCAATGGTAACTGGTGGAGCTGCAATTTGAACCCAGTTGACCTGACTCCAAGTGTATGCCCTTGACGTCCACATTCCTCAACTTCTCTCTTGGTGGAAAACAGCAGACATACAGATAGCACCTTTTCTGGTGACCCACTTTAAATGGTGTTAAAATAATTATTAATTCTAATAAAGGCAAAGCCACAGTTTCCACACCTTGAATGAACACCAGTGAGTCTATGAAATAAATATATCCTGACACAGCCCTGAGCTGCTGCCGTTTTAGAGAAATACTCCCTGCTGACACTGACTTGCTGCTCAGAAGGCCCTTGGAGGCAGGTTCTGCCCTGGGTGATCTGCATCCCCCATGAGAAGGCATGATTGGCCCCATCCAGGGGAGGACAGTGTGATCAGAGGCGCTGGGCAGTTTCTCACTTTTGAGAGCTTGGAAAGTTGCCCCATTATAAATGCCTTTAGCGGGCTGCAGCGAGCCAAAGGGGTAAACATGTGATATATTCAACGTGCCAGGACATGCTGCCTCTGCTCGGGCCCCCCCTGTGGCCCCCACCTGTTCTAAGACACTGTATGTTGGCTAGGAGGTGAGCAGCATGGTAGGCAGAATCCAGCCATTCAAGGAAAGAAGGGGGCAGGGCGGCGGTGGAGAAGAGAATGCCAGCGGGTTCCGCTGTTTGCTAGAGAAAACCTTGGGCCTCAGGAAAGCACAAAACCCATGGAGGCAGAGATTAACCCTGCTCCTCTGGAGAGAGCCCTTCCAATCTGGCCTCAGGCTATAAGTGATCCCCAAACTGCCTCAGAGCAATCAGCCCCCGTGTGGGCAGGGCTTGGAGAATAGCTGCAGTGGATAGCTTGAGAGAGGCATCCTTGGGGACACTCAGGGCCTGAGGAACAGCAGAACCTACGTGCTGGCAGGTCCCTCAGAGATCGCACAACCCAGCTTTTATTCTTAGACGGAATCTGAGGCTCAGCTGCCTGGCCCATGGCTGCTTAGTGGTAGGGGTGACAATTTGCAACCAGTGGTAGGGAGGGACAGGCCAAGCAGACATCAGGTGTGGCTTCTGTCCCCTCTTCCCTCATTATCAGCTCTTTTTTTTTTTTTTTTGGTTTGTCTTTTACCCTCCTCCTGCCTACAAGCTGTCAGTTTCCATAGCAGATGAGTTTCCATAGTGGATGAATTTCAGAGCAGGTAGGAAATGCCTCACCTGTCTGTCTGGAAATATATGTTTTTTTGAACCAGTCTCATCAGTATGATGAAGAAATAGAGAGCAGATCTAATCTATTGGTGTGTTTTTCTAATTACCAGATTGATTTACCAGAGAAATCTCCCTAGGAATTTGACTTCTCTGCAAGGTCTTTGCAATCTCTAAATTTGTTCTCTGAAAAAAGCCCAACCAAATCCACACAGATTTGGGGGAGCCGGGTCCCTCTAATCAGGGCCCAGAACTTATTTGTTTTCTAATGGAATCTGAATAGAATTTAACACGCAGCCATTCCGTGTGGAGTGCATTCATATTTTTAATTAACAAATTAGGAGCTATTTTGCTCCCCTTTGAATGGCAGTCATGTGGGCCTGGTTCCTTTTCGGCCAATTTAGTCAACTTGGATGATTTTAACTACAACAGTCACGAGCACCAGAAATTCCTGCATCTGACAGATTCACGACCTGGTCCATTGACTGTCATTTAAAAGCAAGTTCTCCATGAACAGAGATCTCCAAGGGCAACGGTGGGTGGTAGGAGAGGGGGCTGGACACTGTGCCTCAGGTACAGGTACAAAAGACACTCATTTTCCACTTTGAGACCCATTAGTCATGATTACAATGTGACCAGTTCTCTCTGTCCCTGCCTTCATCATTTAAAAAAGTGTCCCTTGGTGCAGAAGTGCTTCTGAAATGTAGGAAAGCGGTCCTAGCTTTTTTCCTCAGGAGCTTGGCCTTGCTCCCACACTTCTCAAACTTTAATACACACAGGAATCTTCTGGAGATCTTGTTAACAGGCAGATTCTGATTCAGTTGGCTTGGAGTGGGGCCTGAGATTCTGCATTCTTTTTTCTTTTTCTAGAGATGGGGTCTTGCTCCGTCACCCAGGCTGAAGTACAGTGGCATGATCATGGCTCACTGCAGCCTCCACCTCCTGGGCTCCAGCGATCCTACTGCCTCAGCCTTGTGAATTGCTGGGATGGCAGGCACGCCCATCCCACTCAGCTAATTAAAAAACATTTTTTTTGTAAAGACAGGATCTTGCTATGTTGTCCAGGCTGGTCTTGAACTCCTGACTCAGCGTCACAGGTAGCTGGGCTTATATGCTGGGCAGATTCTGTGTTTTCAACAAGCATGCCAGTGCTATTGGTCCAGGGACCACATTTTCAGGAGCAAGGGTTTGGCTGATTTATTAGTTTCTGGAGGGTTCTGGAGTCTAGAAGGGGGCCAGCTGCCTGAATTGTGCTCACATAAAGCACAGGTGCAGTGACTAGGTTTCAGTGTGGGAAGACAGATGGGAAGGGAGAGTCCTTGCTGCAGTTACATATCTCTTCGGGTGCTGCCTTGCCAGAGATACCTCCTGCAACACTCTCTGGCCTTCCCTCAACATATTCCTCATCCAAGGTGGTTGCCTGAACCCTAGAGGAATCTCCAGTGGCCCTCGCTGACCATTATCGAGCAGTGAATCATGTGTGCAAAGGGCTGAGGAGTGAGCTATTTGAACAGGGGTCTGGGTGAGGCAGGGAACTTTGTAGGAGTTGAGGGAGCCAGCAAGTCACGTGGGAGGCAGAAACCACATGGGAGGTAGAGAGTGTCCATTTTGGAAACAAGTCTGTTCCCCAGCCCTCCCTGTGCTGGCAGAATGGATGCTGAATTAGCAAAGCAGACAGAACCCGGGAACACAATGTTCCCTGAGAGGTTGCAATCAAAAGGGTCCCAGCCCTCCACCCCCTGCTGAGAATTCTGTGAATTTATGATGTGTCGACAGTTTGAGCCCCGGCACATAGCAGTCTGATGGGCTACAATTAAGAGTGTGTGCTAAGCCCCTCCCTTTTCCTCCATGATGTATTCATGAAATTTATGTGGTATCAGCAAAGCGAGCAATGTGCACATCAAGGGAAGGAATTTTAGAACTATGATGTAATCATCCCCAGAGAGGTCGCCATGAGAGGAGAAAAGAATAACTGTAAAGATCAATTAAAAATCCCAAGCTTACTTGGATCTGGATTTCAAGCAAACAAACTATGTATCATAATTATTTTTATGATGTTTTTGAGACTATTGGAAATTTCAATACTATATATTTGATGACATTAAGGAATTTTTGTTAAGTTTGGGGTGTGATAATGCTATTATAGCTATGTTAAATAGAGATGCTGTACTTTAGTGATGCATACGGAAATATTTATGGATGAAGTAATATGCTGTCTGGGGCTTGTTTTAAAATAATAAAGGGATAGGATAAGTGGATGAGAGCATGAAAGACTGATCATGAATTGACAATTGTTGGAATTGTGCGATGGGTACATGAGAGTTTATTGTATGGTGTCCTATTTATTTTGTATATGTTTAAATTTCTCCATATTAAAAAGTTAAAAAACATTCCAGGGCACATTGTTCATTTTGCTGATACCACATAAATTCCATGAGTACATGATGGACAGGCGGGAGAGAGAGATGAAAAATGAAGGGAAAGGAAGAGAAGAGGAGATCAAGACTGTATAAAAGATGCTGCCCACTTCTCCCTTACACTTTGAGCTGGGAAGGAAGAGAAAATGATCAGAACATAATAAGCCAATCCAACCACATCTTGGTGATGCACTGCAAAGGAAATGATTGAGACTTTACTTTTGAAGATTGTGTAGGGGCTTAGCTTTTTACTCTGTCTGGGGAGAAAACTCCAGTTTATTCTGGAATATGTCTCCACAGCTCTGATTTATTTCATCCTTCTGTCTCTGTGGATCTCCTTCTGGCTTTGCAGGTAAGTAGAACCTTGGGGGGCTACCTTACTGATTTATTTCACGTCTATCCCCACCCAAGTCTGGTAGACCAGCTGCCCCAAGCAGACCAGAAGCCTGACCTTGAGAATGTTAGGGAAGAGATTCTGAGTTGGGAAGATGGGCTGCCCTGTGCCCATTATAGTCAAAGCCGGCAAAGGTGAAACTTATTATTTAGCCCCAAACTGAGTTGTCCAGGGAATGGTGAGAAGAGAGAACATATAATTAGGTGGCATAAAACTGGGTGGGGTGGGAGCAAGTACAGGCATGAGTTTCAGGAATTTTTGCTCAGGGTCCCCCAAGTTTCCAACAATGGCACTGTTAGCAAAAATTAACCTGGTTTTGCTTTAATTGTAACAGTTAAAACTTTACTAAGCATTCACTATGAATCCAGTGCTGGACTATCACTTTATAAGATTAGTGCCTCTGAAGTAGATATTGATATTATTCCCACTGTTCGGAGCAGGAAACCGTGGCTTAGAGAATTTAAACTACCTGCCCAAGATATACAACTAGTACCAGTCAAGATCAGAGGCACTTAGGGCACTAAATGCAAGAAGACCCTCACTCTCAGGGTTGAGCAAGGGCTGACCCTTACATTGTGCACCCTAGGCATCTCATTGGCCTCACCTAGCCTCAGCCCTGGTCAGGATTCAAACCAGGTTCTTACAACTTCAGCATCTACATTCCAGAATGAGTGCCCAGGGATTTTTCTTCTTAGTAGCAGACTGATTGTGTGGGCTGCTTGTGGAGGGGGGCATGATTGAGGGAGCAAGAACTCTAACCTGAAACTGGTGGGATAAAAGGGAAAGGAGAAAATAATTAGTAATCCCTTTGTGCTTTTTCATGGCAGACTCATCCCTGAACTTGACCTTTAGGATTATAGTCTTTATTGTAGCGCTCTGTTCTCTCTATGTAGTAGCACCTTACCTGGGTACTGAAGGGTGGAGATTTTCTCACCTCAGCTTGTCCAGGCCAGGATCTCTGCATTAGGATACTGGGGACTTTCACCTCAAATTTTTCTTCATATCACTTGCACCAATGATCAGTCCTTGTAGTTTGGGACTTCTCTGCTGTTTGTAGCTATTTTAAAATTAGACAAAATCATTTGCTAAGGACTTTTGCCCTATACGCTGCTGATGGGAGTGGAAATTGGTTCAAACCCTTTGGAAGGCTGCTTAGCCATAACTTCTAAAGCTAACTCTAAGTTTACCCTAGAACTCAGCAATTCCACTTACAGGTATATGCCACAGAATGTTCATGTCAGCAGCTTGATTCATGATAGTCCCAAACTAAAAGCCCAAATGTCCAACAATATGAGGATAGAGAAGTAAGCTGTGGAAATCTACACAGCAAGGAAAGAGGAAGGACCGTGAATGAATCTCATAAGGAAATGTTGAGCAAGGAAGCTAGTCACAAAAGAGTATACAACGTATGATTTATTCTATTTATATCAAGTTTGAAGAACAGGCAAAACTAATCTACTGTGATAAGAATCAAAACAATGGCTTCTTTTAGAGGGTAATTGATTGGGCATGGTGCAAGGGAGTTTTCTGGGCTGCTGGTGACGCTATATCTTAATTCTTATATTTGAAAAAAAGCATTAGTTTTTATCTCTTTTCCATTTGGAGGGTTATTTAAATTGCCTCCCCAGTAGCACAAGCTTCTCACTTGCAAACAAAAGCATCCGCTCGAACTAGTTTAAACAGAAAGAGATTTATTAAAATACATTAATTAAGTAGCTAATGAGTCCCCAGGAGGACCAAAGACCTGGCCTTGGGTGCCTCAGAGCCAGGACAAGGCAAACAAGACAATGCAGCAGCAGGAAACACCTAAGCACACCAAGTGAATGTTGTAGCTGGAACATCCCTGACCCCTCTGCTACAGCGCCTTTGACCCTCAGCACTAAGTGTCAGAAGCTCTGCTGTGGCGAGCCCAAACCAAATGTCTCTGCCACAATTCTTGCCAGAAGATCTGTTGTCCTGGCATGGGTCTGATGCCTCACATTGTTCACATCTGCATCCAGATCTTATGCGTGTGACTGATAGGTGGAAGGAAGATCATGTGCCTGACCCTTGGTGGTACAGATTCCTGGGAATTGTAGTTTTTAGCTTTTGGGTCCCATAATAGAAAAAATCAAGCTAAAGGTGTTAGAATGAGTGTTAAGTTAGCCCACCACACTCCCCTTCTGCCTTTTCCTATTCCACAGATAGCTGGATAGTCAGTGCTTGGGGAGTGGTGCAGCAGTCCTTTTCCCTAGTGGGAGGCTGGTTGCTCTTTTTCCATGGGTCTTTTCCACATTTAGCCCTGCATGACTGTCTCCTATGCCCTGAAGCAGGCCTCAGTTGGCTACAAATGAATTCCCTCACATGGTTGGCTAGGAAAGACTGAAGTCACTGATTTGGAAAATGCAGTAGAACCACAGGCCAAATTTCACCCACAAGAGAGAAAAATGAATAACTCCCAGGACACCTCAGGAAAATTTCTGTGAGTATGCTCTTCTGTCATTTCCTGAAAAATTCAGAACCTTTTTGACTTAGAAACCATATTCGGCAATTGTAGCTCATCTTCACGCATGCAGTAAGATGGATACATTTGTATTCATTAACATGCTTCTTAGGGAGTGGACTGTATTTGTGTGGGAGCATGTCAAGAAGCCTGGTAGGGTAGAAGCTGAGTTGGGGTGGGAAAGCAACTCTCTATAAGAGGAGAGGAATCTATTTGTGTCTGAGAGGGAGCTGGTTTAAGGGAGAAGGAAGTGTGGAGAGAGCCAACCAGATGGCACAGACTGGAGGCTGCATGATGATGTAAAGCCATCAGGAACCTTACTAAAGTCATGAAGTTGTTGGTGCAAATGAACGATTTGTGTACTCTCAGGTTTCTGATTCTATAGAATTGAAGGAACCTCGGGATCTGTATTTTTAGCAAACATCCCTGGTTATTGTAAAGTAGCTGGTTTGGGGAAGTCATGATGAGGAGGTCCTGTAAAAAAAATATTGGCAGTATTAGAATCCCTGTTAGACTGACCTACTTCTAAGATAACTCCATGTGTATTTACTGCCCCTCCAAGGAGTTTTTCAACAGGCCCTTACCTCCCACATTTTGTTCAAGCCTTCTCAACATTCCACTCCACAGTAAGGCATTGCTGAGAATGGAGGGCTCTGCAAAAATAGATGTTTCCAGAAAACAGATGCTTCCCCAGTGTGATGTAAGAATGTTTTTGGCTGCAAGTAATAGAATAGCAAACTAAATGTGGTTTAAATAGTGAGAACATCTAACAAGATGTCTGATTGCCGGTTGGTTAATTCAGCTTTTTAGACAGATCATTAAAAATGGAAGAGCTTCCTGTTCTTCTCCTCCATGTTCAGAATATTGGTTTTTAATCGTTAGCTTGTCTCTTCATGATTGTAAAGTGGCTGCCACATCTCCAGGTATTATATCCTCACATAATCATGTCTGAAGAAGGGCATAAAGAGGAGTTTCTTCTTACACACCCTTTTCAATCAGGGAGGAGGATCTTTCCCAGAGGCTCCACAGAAGCCTCTTCCTCAGGCCCCAAAAGGTTATCTGGTCATAGTCTAGCCACAAGGGATACTGGAAAGTGAATATCTGGTAATTTCAGTCTTTTAGGGTAGTTGGGGTGTGACATGAAGAAAGAAGTGGGAGGGAAAGGGCTGTTGGAGAGGCAACCAACAGTGTCTGCCACAGCCACTTCTTCGAGTAGTAATGAAAAGGGTTCAACAGTTTTTGATGGTTGTGTTTCCTTGCCTTCCTGAACAGAGATACTCAACCACCTCACTTTTTACATAATGATGTAGGCTCAGCATAGAGCAGAGAAGAGAACACTCAGGGCATGAATTTGTGCTCCACAGAGTTCTTTGATGAGCCGCACCTTTACTCTTCTTTGCAGACCTTTCCAGCTCCAGGCTTTAGCATGACATCCTCCATTACAGTGCTGAGATTTTACAGCTGTGTGCCTGTCTTTTAGAGTTTTTTTTTTTGGTCCCATCTCTTGACAGCCACATGTCAACTATCACTTTTTCTGTTGTTTTATACCTGCCATTACCTCTTGTTACCTTTTTATGTCTAATTCTGTTCTGGGCTGAGAAATCAGATAATCAAGTTTGTTGAAAGTAGATCTACCGTTCCATCCAGCAATCCCACTACTGGGTATCTACCTAAAGGAAAAGAAGTCACTATATCAAAAAACACCTGCACATGTATGTTTACCAGAGCACAATTCACAATTGCAAAGATATGGCATCAGTTTAAGTGCCCATCAACAGATGAGTGGCCAAAGAAAATGTGGAACATATATACCATGGAATACTACTCAACCACAAAAAAGAACAAAATAATGTACTTTGCAGCAACTTGGATGGAGCTGGAGGCCATTATTCTAAGTGAAGAAACTCAGGAATGGGAAACCAAATACCTTTATGTTATGACTTATAAGTGGGAGCTAAGCTATGGGTATGCAAAAGCATACAGAGTGGTATAGCGGACGTTGGAGACTCAGAAGTGGGGAGGGTGGGAGGGGTGTGAAGGCTAAAAAATCACCTATTGGGTACAAGGTACGCTACTAGGGTGACAGGCACACTGAAATCTCAGACTTCACTGCTATATAATTCATCCATGTAACCAAAAACCACTTGTACCCCCAAAATTATGGAAATAAAAATATTTTAAAAATAAAATAACCCTTCAAAGAAATTAGTGTCAAATATAAGTAAGTAAGCTCTGAATGAAGGACTAGGAAGTACTGTTTCCAGTATTAGTACATGGTCTACAGTGGCTCAGAGGTCCAGAGACTTTTTTTGAGGAGAGAAATAATTGATTAATTGACTGATATTTTCAAAACCTTTTTATTTCATAAAAAACACGTTTACAGAAAAGTTACAAAAAGCATACATGAATTGCTATATGTACAATTCATTAAGATTCAACAATTTTTTTTTAGACAGGATCTCACTCTGTCACCCAGGCTGAAGTGCAGTGGCATGATCTTGACTCACTGCAACCTCTGCCCTATGAGCTCAAGTGATCCTCTGTCAGATTCCTGAGTAGCTGGGACCACAGGTGCACACCACTATGCCTGGCAAAATTTTTGTATTTTTGATAGAGATGGGGTTTCACCATGTTTCCCAGGCTGATCTTGAACTCCTGAGCTCAAGATAACCACCTGCTTCGGCCTCCCAAGGGGCTGGCATTACAGGTGTGAGCCATAATGCCTAGTCAAAGAGTCAGCAAATCTTAACATTTTACCACATTTTCTTCTCTCTCTCTCTCTCTGTTATTATTGTTGCTACTATTATCATGTTTATAATTGTATGGTTGGACCATTTGACAGTAAGTTGCAGGCATCATGATATTTTAATCCTAAATACTCCTGCACGTACTTCTTAGGAACATGGACATTCTTCTACGTAACTAGAATGATCAGATTCACCAAATTTGACAGATACAATATTACTATCTACTATACAGACTTTTTTCAAATATTGCCAATTTCCCCAATAATGTGTTTTAGAGTATTAAGTTTTTGACCTTGGATCCAAACCAAGGTCTCGCATTGAATTATATGAGAGCCTTTAAAGCCACTATTGAGTTGGGGATCTGTGTTCTGAGATCTGAGGGTTCCAGACAACTATTTTCTGAATAATTAGTGCCTCTCTGAGTTGACAGCCATAGAGGACTTGCAACTTCTCAAAAACTTTTTCCCTGCTTTCATCTCACTTGATCCTTACAACAGTCCTGTGAGAGAAACAGGACACAGGTTAGCATCTCCATTTTATGGATGAGGAAACAGAGCTGCAGAGGATGACACTGTGGGTTTGAGCCAAGAGATCTGTGTTATAGCTCTGGCTTTACAGTAAATCCCCAGACCTTTCCTCCCCTCCCCAGCAGTTGAATAGGCAGATGAGAACTTAGCCAGGCCTCCCACCTGCAGGGGTCTGGCCTTGCTGTGATGACAACACCTGTCTCCCAGTTGGCGGTTGTCCCTCTGGTGCCAGGGACTAGGCAAGCAGATGTCTAGAAGAAAGCCAAGGTCGGCAAGACAGAGGCAACTGGAGAAAGAGCCCTTCCCTCTGCCCTAGTGCCTGTAGCAGTGTTACTCAATAACCTTTGAGTGCTATGGTGAGGCAATGACTTGCTCAGGGACCAGTTTCTCCATTTCTTGTAGAGGAGGCTGGCCGAAGACTTTTGTGGTCCCTTTTTGCAATATGAATCTAGGATGCTGTGGCTACTCCACCCATAGGGCTTTAGCCCTTACAGCTGTAGTATGCTGCTGTACTTTCAGCTGCCGTCACCTCTGTGTCTCCTTGTCCAAGGGCTTTTAAAGTGCCTGCACACACAATGAGAGAGTAGTGCCAGCCCTCTCTCCTCCTGACCTCCCCGCCCCCAGCCACTTCTCCCTGAAAGCACACCTCAACCCATGCATTGGCACATAAATACCTCAGCTCCCTCTCCTCTGACTCTGACACACATGTTCAATGTGTGGTCCCTGGACTGGTGCCAGTCTGGGAACTGTTTTTTGCAGTAAGTAGAGAAATTAAGCATTTTGGGAGGCAGGGGTGGGCAGATCACCTTAGGTCAGGAGTTGGAGACCAGCCTGGCCAACGTGGTGAAACCCCGTCTCTACTAAAAAATACAAAAATTAGCCAGGTGTGGTGGCATGCAGCTGTAATCCCAGCTATTCCAGAGGCTAAGCCTGGAGAATCACTTGAACCTAGGAGGCAGAGGTTGCAGTGATGGTGCTACTGCACTCCAGCCTGGGCAACAGAGGGAGACTCCATCTCAAGAAAAAGAAAAAAAAAAAAGAAAAAGAAATTGAGAATCAGCATTTGGGAGTTTCTCTAGCAATTTCATTGGGTAATTATATATGTTTCAAACCGAATAGTAAAAAATTGGGGCTTGTATTTTGTATGCCTTGTTTTTTTACTTTTTCTAGGAATTCACTTTTATTGTATATTCAAAAGTGTCAGGAGGAGAAAAAAGTATTGGTCTAAAATATCTTAGAATTTAAAAAGAAAAAAGAAATGAACCCTTTAGCATAGATAGTTTGAAGAGAAGTCTTCTACACTGTTTCCCAATGGGGTTAAGCTCTGGCTGTGCACTATTGTTCAATAATGCATGCTTTATTGCCCATCTTTCCTTCCCTGTCTTATTTCTTCACTACCCTATGAGTACTTCCTTGGATATCTCCCTAAATACACAATTTACACTCAAATTCTTGTCTCAGGGTCTGCTTCTGGGAAGAACTCAGCCTAAGACAATGACTTATGTTTCTTTCCAATTAATTCCAGAAGCCCGTTAGTTGCATCCTGTGATTTTCAAGTGTTTATGCCTTTGAAATGAAATACCTAAAGTTTCTTCGTGGAAGTACTTTTTAAAAATACCTCAAGCCTTTAAGAGCATTTAGAGCCATTCAAGAGGTATTTTTGTTTAATTCCACCCATGTCTTAATTCATTTAAGACATGATTATGAGTAAGACATCCTAGAATGTGATCACCACACCTATCCACACTTTAATTTCACGAAAGCATTGAATTGTCCACCGTCTTCTCCTCCATTTACTCTGCTTTGCCCTCACAAAAAGCTCAAACATTGCACGAACTTTGCATGTATGTCCTCAGCCCTAGAGGTCTCAGGATCCTAGGAGAGACCAGGGCTATGAAGCAGGATCATATTCATTCTCAGAGTCTTCTAAATACAAGGGATTTCAAAGGAGCTGATCGCAAATCAAAGTAAAGAGTCACAGTCTTGGCTTTGTTCCCTGTCTGCTGTTTGTATATTTCATAGTATGCATAGGCTGGGGGTGCCCATGGCGGGGCCTGATGGTTATAACCACAATCAATCAATCCCAACCTATTTTCAGGACCTGTCAGCCATCGGGACAACTTCCAGAACTATGTGAGTCTTCTTTTCATTATTTAAAGACTGGTGAAAGGATGCAAAAATACTTAATGAAAGGGTCAGGCTGACCAAGTGATGGGCCAGCTGAGGGCTTAAGGCCTGGGCTGTCAGAAGGGCATTAGCACCTGGGTCTCCGAGGCAGGGCAGGCACACTTGGCATCTGGGCATCATTTCATCCCTGGCATTGGGGTTGGGTGGTGCTGGGTTAGCTTTACAGCTCTAGTCTAATGCAGAGGAAGTACCAAAGGGGCCAATGAGACACTTAATACTGGTTTCCCCACTACCTTCATAGTCTAGAACTTTGCTCCTAGCTAAGACACAGTGGCCGAAAACCCCAAATGCTGTGAGCATTGGCCCAGGGCAATACTAATGGATCCACAGAGCACTATGTGCAGCAGCATAATCAGCAAACGAGGAGCAGCAAAGGCCTACATTATCATACCTGTGTCTTGCACCTCTGTGAACAGCAAAAGTGGCCCACTCTGCTTCTTCTCTGAGTAGGCAAACCTGGCCAGAGCTCCACCAGACACCTTCAGGCTAGGGGTGCCAGGTAAAATATAGGATGGCCAGTTACATGTGAATTTCAGAGAAATAATATATTTAGTATAAGTATATCCCAAATAGCACAGGGGATATACTTATACAAAAAAAAAAAAAGATTTGTCATACCTGAAATCAAATGTAAACTAGCCATCCTGGATTTTTATTTGCTAAATCTGGTAACCCCTCCTTGGATCCTTGCTACCATTTCTGCATGCTCCTCCCTGTAGCTTTGGGGTGGTTTGGCTTCCAAGTGACTATACCTGTGATCCTTCTTTTGCATGCCTGCTCTTGAGCTGCCAAAGCCACTTTGCTTGCAGGCATAGAGAGGGGACATGCATAGGAGTTTGCCTCCTTCATCTGGCCACAGGATGGCCCCTTGCTGAGCACCAATGATTGGGCACAGGTGTACAAAAGGCCAGCTTTCTTGCCTTGAGTCTATCTAGCAGGCTCAGCCTGGAGCTGTCCTCTGTGGAAGTGGTCGGTCCCAACACTGCACACTCAATTGGCTTCATTCGCTCACTTGTCCTGCTTCCTTTACTCCCTTACCAGTTTCCCCTGGGAGCACTTCCATCAGAAATCACTCACGTCAGAATCTATAGCTCAAGGTCTGCTTCTGGGGAATGATGCCTAAGATGGCTCAACAAGAAAGGGGTCTTCAGGGGTTGAGGAGAAGGCTTAACAATTTTGAAGAGCTGAGGGAAAGGCAATGGGGAGACTTTCCGAGGAGAAAGGTCCTTACTCCCTGTAGCTTATGCCAGAGAGGAGTGGGAGGGGGTGAAACTGAGCTTCCCAGACTGTCTCCCTTGACATGGAGGGTAGCCAGCCATTTGGCCTCCAGAGCGGAGCCTGGGCACTTGCCTCCTGGCTAGGAACCCACTGCTGTAAGTGATGCTTCAGTGCTCAAGCTCCTGTGGGGTCCTCTGTGCAGTCATGGGCCCTTCCTTCCACACCTGCTTGGCTTAGTTTTGCCACTGGTAAGACTTGCAAGCACTTAGCACACTGCCTGGCATGTGGAAGGTACTCTGGATGTGTTGGAAGAATGAATAACTGAAGTTACATCATTTCCTTACAGCCAATGTTCTGTGCTTCCCCAAGGCCTCCCTGGTCAGACTCAGTCTCTTAAACCTGCTGCAAATGCACTAAATTATAGGATATCTAACAAGTCTTCAGGTTCTGAAGCCCTGGGGCAGGAAGGCCACACACCGTGCTTTGCATGGTGAAAAGTGAAAGCAGGCAGCTGCAGGGCCAGCCCCAGTTTCCTGAAAATGGAAAGGCCATTCTCCACCTTGCCTGCACAGAGGAATCACCTGGGATAGCTTTAAACAATTCTGAAGTTTGGGTCTCACCCCTAGAGATTCTGTTTCAATTGGTGTGGGTGTGACCTGGGCATAAGGATTTTTTGACAGTTTCTAAGAGATTCTATTATGCAGTTGAAGTTGAGAGCCATTGGGCTAGGAAGTTCTATACCTGGATGGAATGACTTAGGGCACCTTTGATTAAATAGGATGATGGTGTTGGGGATGGTAAAGGCATTAGGTTAATCGGGCTTTATCATTTAAAATTCTGGGATGTCTGCATTTCAGGAAATGAATGGTTCCTAGATTGAAGGAAGCTATTCTAGTTCAGCAGTTACCGCAGAGGTTCTCAAACTTAAGGATGCATCAGAATCACCTCTAGGGCTTATAGAAATGCCGGTTGTTGGGCTCCACCTCTAGAGCTTCTGATTCAGTAGATGTGGGGAGAGGCCCCAGATTTTGCATTTCTTAAAAATCCCCAGGTGATGTGGATGCTGCTGGGCTGGGGTACACATTTTGAGAACCACTGATTTACTGTGAATTCTATTTGGAGCTAAGCTGACTCTCTTGAGAGTAATTTTTACTTTCACTTATTTGTTCCCCATTGGCTTATCCCTCAAAAGTGTTCCTTAGGGACTGTGTATTAGTTAGTTTTTTTTCTGTAATCATGCTATGTAACAAACAACTCCCAAATGTCAGTGACTTATGACTGCAAACATTTATTTCATACTCACAAATATGGAGGTTGGCTACAGTTCAAGCCATGCTAGATTTGAGTCCAGGCTTCAGTTTGGATTCATATTTGTTCCACATGGATTTATTCTGAGACCCTGACTGAAATAGCAATGGCTACCTGGAGCATGCTTATTTCATAACAGAGGACAGAAGCTTCAAGAGGGCTGGCAGAAGCTTAAAGCTTTAACTCGTAGCTGACACACTATCATTTTCACCCACATTACATTGGCCAAAGCAATTCACATGGCCAAGCTCAGCGTCAGAGGATGGGAAAATATACTTTGTCCACAGTAAACAGTGTCAGGGACAAGGAGTAAAGAATGATGGACAAACAATATCATCTATCACAACTTGTTAGATGTCAGGCCTCTCGTGAAGTTCTGAAGAGACACAGAAAGAGAAAATGGAGTCTTGGCCTCTGAGAAGCACAGGTTGGCAAGAAAGACAAAGATACAAGGAGGTACTAGAAATGAGATGCAGGACGAATGAGCAGCAGGAACATGCAGGTGGGAATGGCCCTGATCGCTGAGATGTCTACTGTCTCACACTGTGCAACCAAGGTCCTTGGAACTGGGCCCAGGCTGCAGTTCTGGAAGCCAGGCCTGTGTGTGGGAGCAGCTGAGCCGGCACACAGCTACAGGGCATGGAGCAAAGGGAAATTGAGTATGTGCCTGGGCGGAGGCAAGTTTGTTCCAGAAAGTCCAGAGTGCCTAGTCCAAAGCGGAGAATAGTTAAGAGGGAGAATTGGCTTTTTATCAAAGGGCTGCCACAGAAAACAAGAAACATGAGCACGGCATTAGGGAAGTAAAGCCTGTGGGTAATTTGTGGTGGCAAGGGGTTGGAGGAGGAAGGACTGTTTGATGGGGTGCCTACTGTATTGAGCTTCAGGCAGCAAAGGTATTACAAAAGCCGTCAAGTTGGAGGACCAGAAAAGGAAAGTGGATCTGGGCAGCTTTCCCAGAGGAGCAAGTATTCCACCTGGGGCATAGCTGGTGAGTAGGAGTTTGTTAGCAGATGGAGGCTAGATGACAGGAAGGGGAGTGTTAGGAGCTTAGGTGACAATTCCAGGGGCACTCAGACTCCTCTCTTTTCCAGTAAGTTCCTGCAGTTGCTATCTTTGCCCTAGTCCACTCTTCATCCTCACCCCCAAGTTCCAGGCTGCCATGATGCCCACAGCTGTCTTTGTGTTTCCAGGTCACTGAGGTTTTATTGCCTCTGATGTTCAAGGATTTTTTCCTCCTCAAGTAATTACCACTGAAATTAAGTTTAATCTCAGAATGATTACAAAACTCTGAGGCTCCCAAACAGCATCACTTAGACTGAGTTTTCTGGGGACTGGTGTCCAGAACTGACATCCCCAGTGCTAGGTTCAAACACAGGATCTGCCAGAACTCCCCCTCTTCAGCTACCCTTCATATGTGGGTGAGGGGAGAGCCCTGCCTCCACTAGGCCAAGTTCTAGCCATCACTTATTATCAGAGAAGCAGAGTAAATCCCCTAAGATGGCACGATAAAACACTCTAAAGTCTTCAAGTCATCCTTCCAGGAATCCAGAGGCTCACATGAAAATTCGACTTCTAGGAATCTGCCATGACATCCTCAAGCTCCTGAGCTGAGTGAGTAAATGAGGCCAGGAAGACCTCAACTTCATAAAGAAAGGCATTTGAGATGGAAGGAAAAGCTGGCTCAAAGGCACAAAGAGGTAAACACTCTGTTGGTGTCAGCAGTGTCTGCTCAGTTAGGCATGGCTGAGCCAGGCTAAGCAGGGTGGGTTGAGAAGTTAAGTCGGGGTGAGGAGTAGAGAATGAGCCTGCATGGGAGGGAGGAGCTGGTGGCTGATGGGGGGGCAAGGCTTTATGTGGGCAGCAGAGACCATAAAAGCTGTTCAAAAGGGGAAGTGGCTCTTTGCAAACTTTATCACATTTCCTCTGAAAAGTCCCATTGAAGTCAGAGGAGACTGGAGAGAGATTCGAGAGAACCCTGATTAGGGCCATGGTGTCGGAAAGCTTGGAAAGAGAACATTCGAGAACCTTTAGTCTTTTCAGCATGAGTTGCAAAGTCAGCCTCCTACAGGGATGGGACAGGGATGTAAGGGAACGAGCAGGCTGGGTTTTCCTCTTTTTTTTATTCCAGAATGGCATCCTAGGCTTTGCTGTGTTCTGCGGGAAAATGCTTTGCATAGTAATGACATAAGAAGAGTCTCCAATTCCACCAAGATATATGTTCACTCCCATTTTCCTTTAAAGACACATCCCTTTCTTTTCTGCACCTTTTATAGAGACATGGGTATAGAAATATTTCATTCTCCTCTTAATAGCACCATACCAGACCCACAAAATGAAAAGAAATGATTTATGGCAACTGATAGCTGGCCTCATTGGAAGAGAGTTATAGGGATCGCTGGGGTTGTGGAAAGCTAAGTGGGGATATCCAGACCCAAAAGGGAGCTATCCGCTTCTCAGCTTCAGTGGGTGAGATCAAATTTTCTAATTTTGAAGAAGAAATGGAAAAAAGTTTTGGTATAAAATCTTTCTATTTTTAAACATTGGCTACCAATTTGCATTTTTTACCGTGCTGGAGAGGCCAGACATAGACTATGGGACGCTTGATTTGTACTTGCTCCCCAGATCTATACTGGGGATAGTGCCCTTAGATGTAAGATTGTCAACTTTTTCCAATAGTGACACCTTCAAGACAGTCACGGTCCAGAAATGTCAGGGCTGTATCAAGGGGCTGGGGGGTTGAGGTGAGTCTGGGGGTGGAGATGGTGGCCCTCTGAGAAATAAAGGGGAAGAAGATTTGTAGTTTTGGTTCCAGTCATTCCAGTTCTGTGGGGCTACTCCCATGAGGCGAAGCTCCCTGTTCCCCTTGTCTAATACACTGAAATCCAGATGGGTCAAGAGGCCCCAAGGCCCAGCCAGAATCCACTGGAGCTAGGGGTAGGGGGGCAGGCAGTCAAGTGGGCTGTATTAGTTTCCTGGGGCTGCTGTAACAAAGTATCACAAACTGGATGGCTTAGAACAAGAGATCCATGCTATTACAATTCGGGAGATCAGAAATTCAAAATCCATCTAGGGAAGGATCCTTCCCTACCTCTTCCAGCTTCTGGTGGTTGCTGGCAATCCATGGCGCTCTTTGGCTTATAGACGCATCACTCCAATCTCTGCATCCATCTTCACATGACGATCTTCCCTTTGTGTGTGTCTGTGTCCAAACTTCTCTCTTCTTATGAGGACATCTGTCATTGTATTTAGGGTCTACTTCATCTTAACTTGATTACATCTACAAAGACCCTATTGCAGGAGAACAGGTCCCCAGATGGCCTTGGCTGACCTAACTCTTCTCTACCCCGCAGCTTATAGTTCCCAGAATATTGGAGAATATGCCAAGAATGCAATGTCTTCTGAGAAGAAGGAGCTGTCTGGAAAGCCTGGGCTCTGTCCTCAGTCCTTCTAGAACAAAAATGTCCTGTAGTACTTATTCTCAGCAATTCCAGTGACACTCAGGGTATGAAACACAGGGCTGAGTGCTTTTGGGGCACCTCAGCTGCAATGTGACATGGGACACATGCAGAAGAGACTCCATCCACCATGAGCAGCTTTCCTGAGTCTTGGGGGACTGGCTCACCATGGGTCCTAGGCTTCTCTTTGTTTTTGCTGCCTATTACTCTGTGAGTAATAAATCTGCTTTGCTTGACTTGTGTGAGTGTTCTGACTCACTAAATTTATGCCAGTAGGAAAGGACCGTTGCATCCATTTCCAAACAAGACCACATTTTGAGGTTCTGGGTGAACATGGATTGGGGCGGCAGCATTACTGAACCCAGCACATCAGCCATCTTCAATTCATGACTCCTTCATCAGGCAAGTATTCAGGATGGCTGGGCTGCAGTCCCATCAGGCCATGCTGAGGCCCACTTCCATATCTCAGTCAGGTGTGTGCCACTGGTGGCCTGGAAGGACAAGCAGAAGCCCAAGGCCCTTTAGGGGTTGACAACTCTGTGGGCAGGCCCAGTCTCTTAGAAGAGGGCTGAGGTAGGAGGCTGGCTGGGACTCACATGGGAAAGCTGATGCTGGAGGGAGTGGGCATTCCCTGCCCCAGTGCTGAGCAGAGATGTCATCACTTAGCCCTGCAGTTCCTGTGGCTTGAGTCCCAGATGCAGATCCTTGCTGGCTTAAGAGCTCTGTCCTGACAAAATAAAAACAACTCTTATGTAGCTCTTGCTACATGGCAAGAGCTCCTGCAGAACTGCTGTGGCTTGCAAATGAATCTCTGGGAAGAGGAGGGGGAACAAGGAGATACCTTGCATGCTGAAGCTGTGATTGTTCTATGGCAACTTCCCAGACACTGAGAGAGCCTGTGTCTTGGATGTCTTCTTCCCCACCTAGCTTTGGGCCTGCTTATATATACTGGCCTTCCACATTTTCAACCTTTAGGGGAACAATTTTCTGCCCTCTGACTCTTGTATTCTCCCTAACAATAACTTTGTGGTCACCCCTTGCTTATGTGCCCCTGTGCTGGCCCAAATTGGAGGATCTCTGGTCCCCATAGGCAGAAGGAGCTATGTCTATTTAGGAAACGCAGCAGAGAGCCTGAAGGGCACATGAACTTCCTTTGGAAGTTCAGAGTCCCAGGAGCGTAGGTTGTGAGATTCCTGAGTTGGAGAAGACATTAACTGTCACCAAATTAACTTTCTTGGAGCTTTGAGTGTCCTCTCCATGGCTGCTCCTCAGGGTCATCCCATGCTTGAAAAAACTGCAGAGACAGGGCACTTGCTACCCCCAAGGCAGCCCAATTCATTTTTAGGCAACTCTAATCTTCATCCAATTCGTCCTGATGCTGAGTCAGAATCTGCCTCCATAAGCACTTCACCCCTTAATCCTGGTTTATCCACTGGGGCCTGGAGCTCAAGTCTAATTTATCAAACCATCAGCTATCAGAGCTGGAGGCCACCAAGGCCAACCCCTCATCTTAAGTTCCCTTTCTTTCTCCAGATGCCGCTTCCAGATGACCAGCCTTGGCTGGAATTGTCTGTAGTTTGTATTTGTCTGCTTCTTCCCTGGATTTTAAGAGTATTTTATTTTTGTTTTCTTGCCAGACTTGGGTACCCTTTCTGAAAAACCAGGTTGGCCTTCTCAGTCTATGAAGAAAAGGAGAGTGGCAAAAGTGCCCTGCACAGGTATGACAAATGGAAGATCGGTGGCTACACTCACGAGCCCAAAGACCAGAGTGGGCAGGAGGCAGGCAGTCCTGTCTCCCCACCAACCCGAGGTCTGCACAGGACCGAAGGCTGAAGGCAGCTATTCTCTCTGACTACCACCCCCCCATCCTCAATATAAAAGCACACCCATCATAGTATTTATAGAACTAGTAAATAAAGAATAAAATAGCAAGTGAAAGTAGGTTTTGATTGCCTACGTGTTGGTAAAACCCAGCTGGAATAATTTGATTCATGCATGGAAAAATGCCTCCAAAGCAGGGCCTTTTTTTAGTGTGCCGAAACTGAAGCCCTCCAGCCGCAGATAGAAATTTCTGCTCCTATAGTTTGGCTCTAAGACTAAGAATTAAAATCTAAAATGAGATTCCAAGAGAACTAATTATTTGATCCCTCAAAATATACCAACTATCCGTTTTTCCAATCTTGCAGACAAAGCTGCTGAATGAAGGAAGAGATGATAACGCCCTCTTTGGCACCCAGCTCTTTCTGGGAGGTACATTCTCACCCAGTTGGAAGGGAATGAAGACTGTCTCATCTGTCAGACCTCTGGACATAGCCCTGTGGCACAAAGAGATGTGTCTTTAGGCAAAATTAGGCAGCATGTGAATTTGATTTCTGTTCCTGGTATAAAGGGGCTGTGACTAATTTTATATTCTGCGAGTGGCTTTGAGGAATGAAAAATCTATTCTTCCCACCCCCGACCACCCACTCCCTCAAATAAGGGTTTCCTTTTCCCAAGACGCCAGATTGCTTTGCAGACAATGCCACTCACTTATTATAGGAGGTTCTAGGAGAAGTTAGCATAGAGCATACTTCTGTTCCTGGGCATTCTCTGGCTTAATGGACACCGGACTTATCAGTGACCCACGGCTGTGGACAGCTGCTACTTTTCTTGTCTGTGATGCCCCCTCAGATGCACAAACACACACACAGGAAGCCCCAATATGGTGACCTTAAGAGTTAGTTTAGAAAATACTTTTGTTTTAGAAACTGTGTGGGCTGGTAGAAAGACGAAGTGAAGCTTTCACAATTAAGAACTGTGCTTTGGAGTGTTGATCCCAGGAGACAAACTCCCAGAAAACATGCCTTCACTACTCTTGACTTTGGCTTTCACTTTAATATATGATCCACTAATTAGGCATCCAATTGGGTTTCTAAGATTTATTTTTAAAAATATGAGGATGAAGGGATTCCCAATCACTGAGAATGAAGGATGAAGGGGTTTCCAGTTACTCATATTTTAGTGAGAATTAGTCCAAGAAAATAGCTTTCCTCTGAAACATTTTTTTGCATTCAGCTACTTGGAGTGAGAGAGAGGGGTAATTTTAGCAATAGTGCGCCTTGGGGACTGAGGACCTGAATTAAGAGATTCCTACATTTGAATTCCAACATTTTCTAATGTTCAGATGCATCTGATAGACCAGTAATTTGTCTAAGGAGATTGACTACCATTTTAAACACTGTCTTCATCGGGCGTTGGAGGAGGGGGGTGGCGTTTTGTACTAGTTCTGAACAACCAGCTTGCAAGTGAATTTTTTCAGTCAATAATTTAGCAAATGATGAAACTGACATTCATAAAGACAAAAAGGTCTCATATATGCAGTCGTGAAAAAAGAATTCATTCCACCAAATGTAGGGTCATGGTGTTAAAGATAAAGGAAGGCTCTTAGTATAAAGAAGTCCATGAGGACAAGCCTATGGGGTCATGGTGAAGTGCTTTGTCATTGCATTCTACCACCCCCTCCCCAACTCCCTGCTACCACTTATTTTCAGTTCTACCCTGCCAGGGGATTTCTGAGGTGTTGCCCCAGAAGTGTCCAAACCCTGACCTGCTATCAAGGACATCCTTGTAGATGTTCATTCTCTCTCATGGGGAACCTCTGTGGAAATCTAATTATTCATATTCCAATTACTGCTAAGGCTCCAGCGATTGAAATGATGCATGACTTCTTGTCATTAGAACACCGCTAGAATGGTCAGAGTTCTGTCTGCAATGGTTTCGGGACTGCAGGGCAGAGGTAAGAATGAGGAGGAAGGAAGACTTTATTCCACCTGGCACCTTGGACTGAAGTTGCCCAGCAACTTCAGTTGTGTACACCAGAGCGAGTGAACACCTGCAACTGCATGCAGAATTTCACGTGGATGTTTTTAGGTAAAGGGAGCTCTTAGTTTCATCATATTTTCCTTTGAGTGTGTGTGTGTGAGAGAGAGAGAGAGACAGAGTCTCGCTCTGTCGCCTACACTGGACTGCAATGGCATGATCTTGGCTCACTGCAACCTCCACCTACCGGGTTCAAACTATTCTCCTGCCTCAGCCTTCTGATTACCTGGGATTACAGGCGTGTGCCACCATGCCCATCTAAATTTTTTTGTATTTTTAGTAGATATAGGGTTTCATCATGTTGGCCAGGCTGGTCTCAAACTCCTGACCTCAAATGATCTACCCACCTTGGCCTCCCCAGGTGCTGGGATAACAGGTGTGAGCCACTGCACCCTGCCCTCATCAGATTTTCAAAGGGATTGTGACCCCTCCCATGAAAAAGATTAAAAACACCAGCATAGATAATTTTGACATTGCAGTAAATGATTTATTATTAGAGAAGATACTACTATTAGGATGTTATATGGTAAAATGATTGCATCAGTTCGAATAGTTAAGACTATGTTGCAATAACAAACTCAGTGGCTTAAATGCAGCAAAGCTTATTCCCTATTTATGTCCATGCCTGATATGGGCTGGCAGGGAGAATATGCTCACTGCAGCCACTCAGATGCCCAAGCTGAGAAAGTCTTCACCTCAACAGAAGCTTCCCCCATCACCACAGCAGCAGGAAAACCAAGTGTCCTGAAAGCTCACTGGCTGTTACACTTCCACCCAGGAGTGCTCACATTTTTAATTGGCCCAAACAAGCGACATGGCCATCAGGTGTCTCGGAAACAGGAGGGGACATCCAATCCATTGTGTGCCCACACAGTGAACTGGAATATTTGTGAACAGCCCTAATGATTACTGCTGTGATATAAAAATTTTGGAAAGAAAACCATAAAGTGTTCAGCTGATCCACTCTAAAAATTAAGAGCAAGGAACATAAAATTGTATGCAACAAATATAGTACATAATAAAAGGAATTCAGTTCCTTGTTATGGCCAATTAAGATAGAAAAAGTCAGGGGAAAGAGACTGAAAGAGAGTGGGAAAATGAGAGAAGAGGAGAAAGAGGAGGGAAGAAAATGAAAGGGGCTTTTGTGCAGAGAGGAAAAGAGGCAAGGCCACATGTCAAAGCAAGGTCAGCTTTTCTGCTAGCTGAGCCCTACATCTCATGGTTCCACCCAGGCTGCTGGCCCAGGAGGCCAATTCCCTGGGTGCAGGCAGTCTTCTAAGTTTCCCCACACCCCAGCTTTCTGCGGGCTGCTCTAAGTAAAACAGCACAGCAGGGACCCCATGCTCTGCATGGAGCTCCTTGCAGAAAATCCCCTCCTTTTGCATTTCTTGGGAGCAACACACTAGAGACCATCTGAGTGAAGCTCAAAGCCAGGAGTGGCTTGTGTGCCAGGATCCCACCCCAGGTCATCCCCCTGCCAGATGCTGGGGTTCCTTTTGTGCATGAAGGTCACCTGTGCAAAGGCTACAGACAGACCAAAGTGTGTCAAAAGCAGCAAAGGAAATCTCCTTCCCTAATGCAGTAACTCAATTCAGTGCACGTGTTGAAACTATGACATAAATATGCTAAGCACATATTTTATAATAGAAAAGACTCATTCTGTCTCTCTGTACATCTGCATGTTTTAAAGGCATAAACTAGCCCCAAGGGCTGTGACTTCCTCCACCCCCTACTTCTTCCCTGGCTCCTGGAGCTGACTCTTCCCTTTGCCCTAGGAAAGCCATGCTTATATGGCTGTCCTCCTGTGGTCATCTGCTTTCCTCACTTACTGCTCACTAAGAGAAATGGAGAGGTCAGCTTGGAGCCCTCCCTATACTCCTGGAGGAGATATATATCTAGCTGAGAGATGGGCCGGGCTTAGAGGAGAGTCAAGGACAAACGGAGAAATCTCAAGAATGGCACAGGACTGGGCTGTCTTGCATTTTCCTGGTCGGTTTCAGTTCGTTCCTCACTACTACTGCCCTGGGGTAAGGTGGTGTGAACTCCGCTTATCAAAAGCCATGTCCCCTGTTTCAGTCAGCTATTGCTGACAAGATACTCCAAGATTTAGTGGTCTAAAACAATAGCTGTTTCTTATTTCTCACTAGTCTGTGGCTTAGCCAGACGGTTCTTCTGGTCTGGGCTGGGCTCCTTAGGTCTCCACTAGGCTTATCCCACTCAAAGAGCAGCTGATGTGGTATCTGTCTATGGCCAGCTAATGTGGTGGCTGGAGCTGTCTTGGGGTTCTCTCCCATCATCTGGCATACTCTACCAGACTAATCCAAGCTTCTTCACATGGCCATCGTAGGGTTCCAACAGTAACGAGAGGGAACGTCCCAGTGCTCAAATGCTTTTCAGACCCCTGCTTGGGCCACTTTTGTTACTCTGTCATTGGCCAAAGTAAATCACATGGCTAATCCAGATTAAAGGGTAGAGAAATAGATTCCATCTTCCTGGGAGGAGCTATAAAGTCATATTGTAAAGGTGAAGCTAAGGAGGTGGGTGGTACAAGTTTGCAGTCATTTGTTCGATCTGACACTCTCAAATCCCAGTCTTTTCATGTCACTTCTCTGGTAGATGGTCTTCCTGGTGTCCCCTTTTCCCACACCACTGTCCAGGCCATACAGCCAGTAGGGGATCAATGTGCACTACTCTGTGAGAGACTCAGGGCACCATGAAACACAGACAAAGGGGTCCTTTCTGGGTTAGACTTGGTTGTTTATGAGAAAAAAAAAACCATCTGAAATAACCGGGTTTAAACAAGGTAGAAAGTTTTCTCTCGGGCCAAATAGGCAGCCTCGGAGCATTGATAAAATCACCAGGGACCAAAGGCTTCTTCCAGCTCACTGATTTACCACCTGCAGACAACTTATTTGCCCTCGTGATCTAAGAAGGCTGCTAGAGGTACAGCCATCACATCTGCAGGCAGCAGTATGGAAGAAAGAAAGAAGGGCATATCTCTTTCTTAAAGGAGATCTTCCAGTGGTCTCACTCCCTTCTGTTCACATCTCAGTGGCCAGAAATTAGCCGTACCCTCTAGTACAGGGCACACCTACCCAAAAAGGAGGTTCAGAGAAAGCTGGCCACATTGATGCTTCAAATAAATTTTCTGTGACTAGGGAAAAGGAACAAAAGGATTGGGGGCTCTTTGCCAAATAAGGTCTTTTGCACACATGTTATATGACTGTGAAATTCTAAGACATCGTTGCATAAATTTCATTTGTTTAACCATCACACCTGGAGTAGATTCATGTTATCTAGTTAGTTTCGTTCACGTAAATGCATGTAGTTCCCTATTGCAGTCCCCTAGGCAACTTGCCATTCTGTTGTGACTCAGTGGCCTCTTGGGCAATGCTCTGGGAGACCCAGGGACTGGCTCACCTACTCGATCCCAGGGTTGAGGCTCATTTTATTTTATTTTCCAATTTTAATTGCTATATGACAACCTTACAGTAAAATTCACAAATCTTAAGCACATACAGCTGGAGGACTTTTTATATATGTAGCACCCATGTAACCACCAGCCAGATCAAACTATAGAACATTTCAGCCCCTCCACCCTCACCCAGAAAGTCTCCCAGTGCCTCTTCCCCATCATGTCTCTTCCCCATACCCACCCCTAGAAGTAACCTTTTGTGTGAGGAGATCACCTGCACAAAGGCTGCAGTCACCTGTATGGCTGGAATGTCCCGACACTCAGGTTGTAAAATAGCATTAAGTAGTCTCACCTGGGTTTGGCTCCTCTTCTCTCCTCTCATGCTGTCTTTATTTGCTCTCTGGTTCTGGTCTCCTTCTCTCTTCAGGCTTCTTTATGCTTCAAAAGCTGTATGGCCTTTCTTGTTTGGAGTCCCCTTCCTTACCTCAGCCCTGACTGGTCATATTCTTCCTGCTGGTACCCGATCAAAGAAACCTGGTAATTTGTAGGACAATTCGACATGTTCTCTGTGGCCGCCATAGGCTGATGGGTAGGAGGAATATGGAGACTCACTTTGGTTCAACTGAAATAACTTTATGGTGTCACTACTCAGAGTGCAGCCTCCAACCAGTGGCGTCAGCCCCACTGGGAATGTATTAGAAGTGCAGATCCTTTGGCCCCTGAGAGCTGCTCTAAAGTGGCATGGGTACTTTATCAGGAAGTGAGAGCCCCTGGAAGCGTCTAGGTCTGTGGGGCCTCCATCAAGTTGCTGTGTGCCCCAGGTAGGAGGTGAACAGTAGTGTCACACCACCAAAGCATTATCATTCTATAAAGGCATAATTGCTCTGTTGTCTTGAACTTGCCATCCCCTGGATCTGGTTTTTCAAACTCTCCTTTTCTTACTACCAATCCACAATCCCTTATCTACAATAGAAACCCAAAAGTTTTGTGTAAGTTTGGCACAAATATATTTGGCAGCAAAACCTGGTTTGAATTGATATGAGGCTTTTTAGAGTTATTATGTATCCCTCTTTGTATGATTATTCATGTCTCAGCACAGAACCATCATCATGTCTGATTACTCATGGAATGTTTCATAAAACATGGTTTCTACAAGTCTTACCTTTCTAATATATGAAAACTTCTTAATTCTGAAACTTATCTGAGCCAAAGGTTTTGGATGAAGGATGTGGACCTTTCTCTCCTTTGCCTCACATAGTTTATGCATTCCATTCCTTTAACTTCTCCCTTCATTTTAAATTATGATTATGATGATGATTATTAATTACAAAGGTAATACTTGTTTGAAAAAATTCAGACTATGGAAATAGACAATCCTGCTCCTGCTTCTGATCATGGCTTAGTGTCTCTGCTTTTCTTTTTCTTTTCCTTTACACACATGCATAGATGTACCCCAAAATTCACATGTGCAAACACTTATTTTAGAAATAAAAATGCAATCACACACTGCATAATACTGTGCATCTCTTCCCCCAACTTAAATAATGTATCAGGGGTTTTTCTTTCCTGTGTATATAGATATATTTGGCAGATGCTGTTGGTGCCTGGCCTGTATCCCTGAATTCTGACCACTTTGGTGTGTGCCACTCCCTTCTAATTGCCAGGGTCCACATCCTTTGGCCTGAGGGCTTTCTCCAAGCTCTGCCAAACCAGGGAAGGTTGGAAGTTCCAGGGAATTAACAGCCCAGGGAGCAGCCCTCAACCAGAGTCTCAGGAGTTGGTGTCTAATTACACCAGCTCCCTTGCTCTTTGAGTGGGATAACTTGGAGGCATTTCCTAGAGGTCCCCAGCAGGACTGAGCCACAGTTGCTCACAGCAGTAACTAGCTGGATAATACACCTTTTATTGGCTTGCCTTCCCTTCCCCATCTCCCCTCCCCACTCCCCTCCACCTCCCAGCCGCACCCCTCCTGTGCTTCTTCCATCTCCCAGATAATTTGTACCATTATGCTTGTCTCAGGATCTGTTTCTGCAGAAACCCATACTAGGACAATTTAGAAACACTTTGGCTTTTTATTAACTTCCAAGTGTGCTACCGTATAGCTAGATCATGATTTCTTTGACCATTCCCTTATTACTGTTCTGCTGGACAATTATGGTGCTGCTAATTTTTCCATGTGACAGAGGAGGCCACAGTAAGCCTCTTGTATGTATATTTTTGGATGTAAACATTTTTGAAAGAAAGATTCCAAGAGGTAGAGTTTCTGGGTCAAAAGGTATGTACATTTAAACTTTTGAAAGATATGCAGGCATTTTGCTTATTTTGGATGTTGCATCATTCTCCCTTTTAGTTTGTTTGCTCCATCTAGGTGGGCTCTGCCCTGCTCCTCTGCTCAGAATCTATGTTCTCCTGGGAGCTTATGTTAGAGCATCTCAGCTAGAGTGACCAACTGTCCCAGTGTGCCTGGGATGGGAGGATTTCTCAGGCCGTAGATCTTTCAGTGCTTTAACTGAGACAATCTCAGGCAAATAGAGATGGTCAGTCACCCTATTCTCTGCTCCTTCCGCCAAGCTCTCAGTTTCTGGAACTCCTGCTTTCAATTCCTCTGCCTCAGGCTTCATACCCAGGAACTCCCACCCTAACTGCCTTGGGGTCTCACCTCCCAGCTCACAGGGCACCTTCTGCTCCCTTAAGCCAGTTTGTCAATGAACACACACATGCACTCACCTGCATTTTCACAATCATCCGTCAGGATGTGATTGCATTGCTCTGTTATAACTGTTTCCTTTCAAGCACAAACATGTCTGCCCCCTCCATGGTATCTCCCAGTGGCCCAATGCATGTCCACAAGCCAGGGGCCAAGGGGAGAAATGTGGGCACTCTTTTTCCTAATCTATTTATTTCTATCTCTCTTACATTTTTCTGTCTTTTCTTCCCAGCTCTCATTCCAGGGAATTATCAGTCTATACCCTGGGGATGGAGTATAATTTTCATCTATCTTTCTGTAAATACTTTGAATATCTCTTCTCCTCATCTGGGATGGGGGTAAGAGGAAGAGAGAGCTGAGCTAGAAGATGAAGAAGAACAGATACCTAAGAGCATTGCTTAAGCATCTAGAACTAGCCAAACCTGAGGCCTCTCTGTCTTAGTTTGGGTACCCAAAAGCAGATCCTAAGACAAAGATTTGATTTTAAGTAGTTTATTTATAAAATGGGCTCAGGAAGCCATACACAGGGGAGAAAGGAAGTCAGGGAAGGGAAGAAAGCCAATGATGACTGTGTGAATAAATAAGCCAATGACCCTTTGGGCAACTGAGGCTCAATACAGTTAGGTAACTCCGGGAGCTAGAGTGAAACAGGCGTTTATGGTACCTGTCTGAGAACGAGGGAGCTGGGGTATTTATCCTTTAGCTTCTTGAATATCCTTGGTCAAAAGTTGCTTCTGGGGGCATTAACTCTCTGGAACTTCTGGCTGGTCCTGCCATGAGCCAAAGACTCTCCAGTGGCCAGAAGAAAAGCCCTGGTATTCATCAGCCACTTTCCAGGGCATGTGAGTGGGGCACTGACACCTCTGTTTCAGCACCCCATCCTCATCCCAGCTTCACCATCACATTCTCTTTGCTGCTCATTCCAAGTCTGTTTCTGTCACTTGCAATCACAAGAATCCTGAATAATACATGGTCCCAGCTGCCCCAGCCCTGGATATTCGCTCCCTACTGGAGCCCCCGTGCACTTGTTCCTGTGTCTTTGACACTGACTGCCTTTGCCCTTGTGAGATTACTTGATTTTGTCCACTTTCTCCAAGCAGACCGAGGGCCCAATTCACTATGCATACTACATGCCAGGCCATGTGAAACCCCCACAGCCACCCTATGAGGTGAGGACTGGAAGTAGATTTGCTAGATGAGGTTCACAGAGATCAAGCCACTAGCCAAGGTCACACAGCTAGGACAGGCCAGAGCAAACACTTGGACTCAGGTCGGCATGGCCTGATGACATGTGTTTTTGCTACTGCTTGCTCCAGGTCTGTGCTGTCCACCCTGGCCATCAGCTATCACTTTAACTCTTCAGCATCTTCTCTCATTAGGCCCCACTCTCTTAAGCCACTTCAATAACTACCAAATAAAAACGTTTCCCATTAGCTCGTTCCATTTTCCAAGGATCCCTGACTCGCTTAATCCCCTGCATTTTCCCCATTAGGTTAGAGGGTCCTTTCCCACTTCTGACATCTCCACTGTGGCTTCTCTGTACACACAATAAAAAAGAAGCCCCATTGGGTTGGAAAAAGGTAGGGGTTGTTATTACCACCCGGTGTCACAGATAAAGAGGCAGAGGCCCAGAGAGGTGGTGCAAGGTACTGAGACCACATAGCTGGTGGTTGACAAAGCCTGGCTTGGAATCTGAGTTTCCCTCTAAACCTTGGGGTGTCACCTTAAATTCACTGTGTCTACAGAATGCCTCGTGGTCCAACCTACTGTCCAGCTTCCCATGGGCAGGGACCACATGTAATCTCACTTGGGGGTGGAGTTGCGGCTTCTGTCTTTACAAAGCGTTTGGCAAAATGAATTGCTGTCTCCCTAGACATAGCTGAGAAGAGGTCTGATGGAACAGTTCCCTTGGGAGCTGGGAGCATGAGAAAGGTCTGACTCCACTTTCCGGTACCCTCAGTGGGTCTGGCCAGAGTAACCCTTTCTCCAGGAGATGGGCGAGGGCCTGCGCTCCTCTGCACTGTGGCTTGCACTGCATTGACTCCGAAGGCCTGCAAAGCCTGCGGAGGGATGGCTCCCTCGGGGGCCCAGGGGCCAGGAAAATGCAAGCCCTGTTCAACTGTCGCCCAGCAACGCCACACACAAACATTTGCTGACAGGAAGAGGTGAGTGGCATTAAAGACTCCTGACAGGGAGGTGATGGGGCAGCAGGGAGAGTGTGTAATTGCCAGGCCGGAAGGCTGGCCTGTGGCCAGCGCATTGAGTTTAACCGCCTGTGGCACTGCCCTCCACATCCAATGAGGAGGATGCCCGTGGCCATGTTTCTAGGCTGAGCGCCCTGTCATGGTCTGGTCTGGCCTGACCACGGGAGGACATCCAAGGATCAGCTTTGGGCATGATTCCCACTCCTCCATCACAGCCTGAGCCGCTGAGCCCGGGCCCAAGTGCAGAAGGCAAGGGTGGCCCCAGCTCACAGGTGGCCCCTCTGTCCATCTGAACAGCTGGCAGGTCCTCAGGTGCCTCTCTTTCGTCCCTGTGCTTCCCCCTTCTGCTGCAAGCTTACTCTTCTGGAAACAGCCTCTGAGGAAGAAACAGGGTGCACAGAAGGTCTTTTGGTGACCACAGCTCCTGTTCCCTCACACTCTCCTATCAGAGGATGTAGAGCTAAGCCGAAGTCAGAAGAGAGTACCCTGACAGGGCTTTTTGGTGGGTTTAGGCCATGCTAGGAGGGTCTGGCCCTGAAAGTCTGAAGTTCTCTCGGGTCCTCTGTTCCTGGCCCACTTTCGTTCAGTGAAGCTCCCACTCAGCCCTGCATTAGCCCGGAAGCCCCTCCAAAGGTGCCCACAGTGGCTGTGCAGCTGGGACTCAGGAAAGAACTAGAAGGGGGAAGAGAAGAAGTGAAATGGTCCCCCAGAAGGCAGACGGCCCCTTGGCCTATAGAAGGTTGACCCGACAGCAGGCTATGAAATCTGATAGCAGTCTCATAGCTTCCAAGAAATAATTATTCCCAGGAAAGTGTTTCAATTTTTAGATAAACTGCTATTTAAGAAGCAGAGAGGACGGAACTCGAACAGTGGCAAACGTCTGCGGCTTCCCCCAGTGGGCCCGTCGTTAACCATTGCTCCCGGAGCTAAAGGCTGCTGCTCTATCCCCAATTAACAGCCACATTCCAGCAAGCTCCCTGTTTATCAAGGCATTAGCATTGACATCTGGGGATGGAGCCTGCCCAGGGCTGCCAGCAGGGAGGACTGAGCTCCCATCCGTCCACCCGCACAGACGACAGCGTGGGCCCTTCACAAACGGAGGCCACAGATGAAGCCGCCCAGGCCCCCTCTGCAGCCGGCTTCTTCCCACTCCCTTCCCAGCACTGCTGTGTCTGTCATTCTACAGCCAGCGGAGTGTGAGCCAAGCAGCCCAGTCCCTGTAGTGACACGTGTGCCTCTGTGTGACTGTGTGTGCACGCGCAGCCGCGTGTGAGAACGTTATGTTTCTGGAGAAGATGGCGTCTGGGGAGGATCCTCTAAGGAATTTTCTTAGAACAGGAGCAGTTTCTCTCCCCTTCTCAAGCCCTTGCGCGTGTACATGCATGTGCGAGTGTGCATGTGTAGGAGGTGCCATACCTACTGCCGTCTTCCTGTTTCTCCCCTTCATGATCTCCCGCTTCTTTTTCTTCCTCTCCAGTCACTATCACGAAAGCATTGATTCAGCAACGCTCTGCCGTCTTCTCTAGGCTGAGTACAAATTCTGTTGACCCCAAATGTACTCTCTGGAGTTACATGAGGCAGAATCCCTCAGCCCTTTTCAGAGCAGGAAGCCAATGAGCTGCCTTATTTCAAGGACCCAGGACTACTAGGTTTGGAAAATATCAACTCTGTACCAATGAACCAACACTGTCCACACTTTGTCCCTGTATCCTAGCACCGCTGGTACCCTCCCCTTTTCTGTCTGCCTTTCATTACTTCTGCTGAGCTTTCACTATCTTCTTTGTGGCCCCATTCCTTGCCTGATCCCCTAAATATGGGTGCTCTAACTTTCCCTGGGAGCCAGGTCAAGCCGCTTGCAGGGCTCAGTGGCGCCGTCAGGACCCTGAAATCTACAGCCCTGGCCCCGGCCTGAGAATGCTCATGTGAGACTTTCGTTTCAAATGAATAGAATAAAATTGGCCCTCTTTCCCTTCAAGGAGTTCCCCTTTCCGTTTGTCACTATTCTCTTAGCCTACACTTGAGAGTCATGTCTGACCCTTGCAACGCCGCTTCCCAATCCAAGCAAGTCATCATCCTATTTCTACAGCCACCCCTCCCTCACCTTGTCCCTCCTGCCAGGCCACCCCTGGACTTTACTGATGAACTGAAAAGAGAGGGATGGACTCCCCTACCTCCACCCCCCACCTGGGGTTGGAAAGAACAGCACCCCCTGCCAAACCCCACCAGGCTCTCAACCTTTGATCCCTCCTACACATAGCTGCTAGATTAATCTTCTCCTGCTGTGAGCCCGCCCCACCTCTCGGCCTTTGCGTGGTCAGTTTTTCGTCTGCCTAGAATTGATTTGAGTGAGTGAAGAGATTAAATAGCGTAGGTGTCAGCCCTTTGCAATTTGTGGCTTTGAGAAATGCTGGTTACTATTTAAACAAGAGTAGGAGGGAGTGGGATGGGCTCAAATCTCACCTCCCGAGCAAAGCCTTCTGAAGGGGATATCTGTTATTTTGTCTGACCAGTCATTATCCATTCCCTATCTTTCTCCCAATTTTCCTTTGGGGAGCCACCCTCTCCCCTCCATCTATATGGCTCAAGTGAAGCCAACCATGCTCCCCGCGTACTGAAATGGGCTATGGCCCAAGCTGGCCAATTCTAGCCAGTCAGTGGCAACCCTGGGGATTTTTCTGGAACTGTTGGAAAAGAGCATACTTTCTATCATGGTAGTTCTACTAATAAAATGTAAGTTTGGAACTGCTAGTGCTGCCTGCCAGTGGTCACCTTGTCACCACTTGCAGTAAGTTCCTGAATTCAGTCACATCTGAAGCCAACCACCTTATTACATTTTGGCTTCCTGAGCCAATACATTTCGTTCTTCCCTCCTTCCCTTCCTCCTTCCCTCCCTCCCTTCTTTTCTTCCTTCCTTCCTCCCTCCCTCCGCTTCCTGCCTGCTTGCCTGCACTACCTCATGGTGACCTCTCTCTGGAGCTGTAGGTCCTCGCTTCTTGTACCCTTTATTGATCTCTGACCATATTCAGCTTTGTTGTCTTATTTCAGATTTGACATGGAGATCCATATCTCCAACTTGACTGAGCCCATCCTGAATGGATGGCCTATAATTAACTGCTGTAGTCATTTAACATATACTTAGACGGCATCACCGTAATTACAGAAAATGCATCACACATCAGGTCCATGGAATAGGGGCAATTCACCACGCAGTGGTGCCTGGAATCTGAAGTGAATGGATACATCTCTGGCCCAGATTTCATTGCTGGCTGGTCACCTTTGTTCATTTTCCCCGCTATTCAAAATGGTCACCTCCTCCTGCCAGTGGGACCAGTGGTCATTACTGATAGAATTGCAATTGGTCCCCCTACCACCTTGTCCCAGTTCCCAGCCCCTGGGCACAGTTACCATGTGTCAGTCACTAAGTGCTTTACCTATGCTAACTCAGCCCTCACAACAACCTGTGAGGTAAGAATTATTACTGTTTCCACTTTGCAGATGGGGAAACTGAGGCACAGAAAGGTTATGTAACCGAGCAAGGTTAACACAGTTAACTAGTTGCAGAGGCAAGATCTGACTCCAGGCAAGCTTGCTCCAGAGTTGCTGCTTTTAGCCACTCTGACCCACTGCCTTTTCAATGTGTTGCTGATATATCACTGATCTTCCAGATCCAGGGTACTTTGAATTCTGCCTATGTCCCCAGTGTTTCAACTTGGGATCTGAATTCCTCCTCCTGCCAGACTGGTATGGGTGCATCATGACTGCCCTCCAGATTTACGCTGGGCCCCTCAGCTGGGCGTGTTTTGGAACTCAGCTAGGGGAGCCTAGGTTATTTATTACCACTCATAGCTGTCCTGTAAGGGTGCCTGGCCCTATTTCCAAGTCCTGTATGCGTTATGCGGGGGCTTCTCACCACAGTGGGCGTACTTTGAAGTGCTTATGATACCATATCTAACTGCTCTGTTTTAGCATTTGGGCTTCCAGGCCTGGGGCCCACTGGAGAGCCTTTACTTAGTGGCCTTGGGTAGCTAAACAGTTTGCATTTCTAGGCAAGAGAGGCTGGCATTAGGGCTACCCTTGGGATGTGTCAAATTATCCCTGGCCCTACACTTTGATGGCTGCCTAATTTTGCAGAACTGTGTAGCCAGAGCATTATGCACTGAAAACAATTCCTTAGAGTCACAGACTTAGACTCAATTGATGAAACCCTCCCCCTTTTCCAACTCTGATAATATAACATCTACGTCATGCCTTGCAGTTTTTAAACTAATATATTGTCTAATTATTGCAACAGTCCTATTTGTTGTTGTTATTAATCCCATAATATGGATGAAAATATTGAGGCCCAGGGAGGCTCTAAGTAAGAAATATTAAGATTGGGACTCACGGGAGTTCGAGACTAGTCTGGCTAACACGGTGAAACCCCGTCTCTACTAAAAATGCAAAAATTAGCTGGGCGCGCGCCTGTAGTCCCAGCTACTCGGGAGATTGAGGCAGGAGAATTGCTTGAACACGGAAGGCAGAGGTTGCAGTAAGCCAAGATCACACACCACTGGACTCCAGCCTGGGTGACAGAGTGGGACTCTGTCTCAAAAAAAAAATTGGATCTTTCCTGGCTTCAGGGAATAGTTTTTGTCCTATTGACACCACGGGGATTTGGCCTCTTCTATGAGGCTTATTGATTTGACAACTGCACATCAGTCATTTTCTATGTGCCAGGCACTGTGCTGGTGGCTGGGGATAGACAGGTGACTGTGGAACTCAGAGCCCTAGGAAAACAGCCACGATCAATGTGGTAAGAACAATGATAATGTTAAGAATAGAATCTCCTAAAAACACGGAAGCGGACATGGAGAATTCTCCCAGTTGATGAATGTGGTAGTGTTAGAGAAGGTTCTAGAGAAGTGGCAGTCACCCACTTGTCTTCTGTGATGCACAGACAGGCCAATTAGTTGAGACATACACATGGGCCCCCAGAGAACATGGGCAAAGTTCTCCAATCTCCCCAAGGCTGGCTGTCATTATTGTTCACCTGTGGGCTGGGTCCTGCACACATTTTTTTTTCTTAAGTTCATGACAACTGCCAAGGTCAGTAACATATCCATTTTATAGATGAGACAACAAAAGCCTGGAGAGTTTCAAAGGCTGAACCCTCTTGCCTCAATTCAAAAAAACTTTGAAGAGCCATCTCCACTCAAGAGGTCCTTGTGGGATTCAGCAAGGCCACTGTTGTGACCACATTGCCAGTCAGCTTTTCCTCTACCCATTCTTCTCCCCTCACTCCAACTCAAGTGTTGATCTTGAGACCACAGCCCAGTGAGCCTCTTTCATGCCAATTTCCATCTCAAAGTCTGCACCTTGGAGAACCTGATCTAAGATATCATGTTACATATATTCATCTGTTCCTTTTAGGTTTTCTGTGAGTAGCAAAAACTCCAAAATAACAGCAATCTAAATATGCCAAAAATTGATCCCTTATCTAAAAGTCCAAAGGTCCAAAGTCCTAGGTTGGTAAGATGCTTAGCAGAGGGATGTAAGCGTAAGTAAGATGTAAGCATAAGTGACTCAGGGTCCTGTTATCTTGTCACACTGTCCAACACAGCTTCTAGTCTCAAAGTTGCCTCATGGTTCAAAGTGGCTGCTAGAGCTCCCCATCACATCCCCTTTCTGGTGGCTAAGAAGAAGGAGAGGGCAAAAGGGGATGTACCCACAGTGCTCTAGAACACATCCCAGAAGGTCAGACTTGATCACATGGCCACACTTTGTTGCAAGCAAGTGCTGGGTGATGTGATCTTTACTGGAGGGAAAGGAACATGTGCCCAGCCAAAAATTGGCAGTTCTATGTCCAAGAGAGAAAAGGAGAATAGATATTTGCAACTATCAGGCTTTGAGTATGTGCTTCCCAGAGCTACCCAGGGCAGTGCAGCCCCCACAGGGGGTCAGAAGCTGCGTGAGGACTGGTTGGCATTCAGGTACTCCTGCCCATCTTTGGAGATCACCCTTCATCTCCTCACCTTGGTTTGGACTCTTGTGGCCAGTTTGCTGTTGCTTCAGGGGCCTTTAGGTCTCCTTTATAGTCAAATCAGTTTACTTCCCTGCCCCAGAAGCTCCTGGGGGAAGAATGACTTTTTCGCTGACTTGACCCACCCTCGTTCTGTTTGATCCTGTGGTTCTTTCACTGGGACATCTTTCAGTCTCTCCTGGGTCAAAGAGGCATCACTTGTTTACTCACAAATAATTAACTGCTATAGTCATTTAACATATACACAGACGGCATCATTGTAATTACAGAAAATATATTACACATCAGGCCCATGGAATGGGGGCAATTCACCATGCAGTGGGGCCTGGAATCTGAAGTGAATGGATACATCTCTGGCCCAGATTTCATTCCTGGCTGGGCCCCTTTGTTCATTTCCAGCCCTCTCTCTATGCCCTGTAGGAGGGGCACTGTGGTCCTTGGCCATGAAGCTATGATAAGTGGCCCCCTCTGAGTGTAGATATATTCTCAAGTTCACCCCCTGCACTCCCCTTTTTGCTGAGGCAGTAGAAACCGTGGGTTTGGGGAGTGCTGACTGTGTAATTGAGCAAGAGAGAGGAAGCAACAGAATAAGGTGGAGAGAAGAATTCAGTGCTCTCTAAAACTCAGAGAGCAAGGCTTGTCAAACTTGAATGTGCATACGAATCACCCAGGCCAAAAGATTTGCTGTGGGTGGGTCCCAAGAGTATGTATTTCTGACATGTTCTCTGGCAGGTCCAAGGACCACACTTTGTGTAGCAAGGCTTTAGAGTAATTTTTAAATTTATTTTCTCCTTTAATCCTCCCAATGACCCTGTTTTACAGATGAGGGAATTGAGGTTCACAGATGCCAACTAACTTGTGTGAGGTCCCACGGTCAGCCAGTCTGCAGCTTTCTGTTTAGTATCTAGGGCCATGTCTCTGAGTGAGCTGGAGAACATTTCCGCTTATGGGGGCTGGGGAGGATGGATCAAGCTCAGAGGGTCGGAGGATGCCTGGGATGTGTCCTGGATGAGAGCCCAGAGGCCTTGTTTTTCAAGTACCAAGAAGCTGAGACACACAGAGGAAAGAAATGACTCGGGGGGCAAAAAACAGGATGGGATTCTAAAGAAAAGTTGAATATATCATCTGCTAGCCCAGGCCAAGCTGGACTTTGTTACTAGGTTGTGTGCCTGGAATTTCTCAACCTGGGGATCGGTTGTCTCTTGGAAAATGCTCACACTTTTATAAAATCACATCTTTGTGTTCTGCCTGCAAATGCCTTGATTTGGATTCACAAAGGAAGAGGGATTGTTGAGGGAGAGCAAGCGATTGAGCTGTCATTCGAAGGAGGGTATCCTTTGCGTGGATGGGCAGGTGGTAGAGAGAGCAGTTTTTTTGGTGGTGGGATATATGCCAAGGGTTAGCTGTTAAATGAGATAATGCATGTAAAAAGCTTAGCATCATGTTATGAGCTCATTGCACAACAGTTACTGTTAATAATATTAATAAATGATACAGGTCTCTTGAAATATGATATAAGAGTTTGGTGGCAAGTACCATCTGCCATGGGTCAGAAATACCTGCTGAGAGCGGTCAAAGTGAGGAGCCTTAGGGATTGTTGTGAGTTCTTACAGAACTTACAATCTATCAGGAAGACACCAAATTTATAAAGAGGCTCTCCACGAATAAACCAACTCGGGTGTCTGTAAGGGGTCAATATTGGCTAGAGCCAGGGTGGTCCATCTGGACAGGCTGTGGAGAAGGAGGAGGAGGAGGAGGACGTGGCAATGCTTCTGGATTAGTCCTAGTTCTTCTAGTAGCAGATGCCAGGAGAGAAATAAATGGACAAGGATTTTATTAGGGAAAATACCTGTGAGAGAAAGTGAGGCAGGACCTGGGAAAGGCTGGTGGAGTTGAAAAGCTGTGTCTGACCCCAGGTGAGTAGTGGAGGTCAGGGAGGGTGAGTGGCAGCCTTCTAGACTGCGGTGGGGTCTTTGGAAGGTTCAGCAAGGCTGGCAAGTGGTCCTCATATCAAAGCCAGCTGTCAGAGGAGTCCTGTTTCTCCCAGGGTGAGCCTGCCTTCATGCCCTGCCACGCACAGTCATTGGCTGGGAGCTGCCCGTTGGGGCTGCAGCCTTGGTCCAAACGCTGGCATGGATTTCAGAGCTCAGCAGCTGAGGCTCTGTGTTCTTTCTGTCTTAAGCTCCCTGTAGTTGAACGTCTATGAGACACATTCTCACAGATGCTGCAACTTCCAGTATAACCACTATCCAGTAAGTTGCCTACCAGAAGGGAAAAAACCTTGAGCTTTACTGGGACAGGGGCCTCAAGCCAATTGCAGTGCCTAGCACATAGTTGCCACTCTATAAATATTTGTTAAATGACTGAAAAACTGGAAAGGGAATCCGTCACTGGAGTATTTGTTTTCATTTTGCTAAATATACTCCCCCAAATGAGGTTGATTCCTTTCTTTCCTAAATTGTGCCCCTTTGTGACATTAATCAATTTTGGTATATGAGGCAAGAGCCTCATGAAACCCACTGCCAAAGACCTGCAGGGTGAGAGGCCTGGTGGCCGGGCCTGCTGGTTTCCCAGGGTCTTTTCTGCTGTCTGTGGACAGCATGCCTCTGCTGGATTAGCTCGCTTGGGCAGAGCCCTGGTGCAGCAGAGCCACCTTTGGGTCAGATTTGCCAGGAGACAGTGATTTGAGTGGAAGCTCCCTTTGCTTTTGGAGGGCAAGACTTATTCCTGTCCCTACCCCTCCACCTGACATACAGCACTTTTGTCCCCTTGGAGTCTGTGTCCATAGTAGTAAGCCCATGGCAGACACAACAGCAGATGACTGGGAGAGGCTTTGGAACCAGGCAAGCACTGAAAGACTGGGAAGACTGGGCTTGTGATTAGGAGAGAAGTGGCAGTGACCCACAGCACTGGCCTTCGAGGCCTCCCAGGACTCATGAAGTCAGGACCCCAGGGCCAGCCTCTGCCCTGCTTCTCTGGGGGCTGCAGAGCCATCCTGGATGTGTGTCCTCTGACAATGCAGGCAGATGCTCTGCATCCATCTTCCACACACGGGCATTTGCCTGGAGAGGAAGATAAAGCAGCTTGTTCCTCCTGCACTAATACATTACCATGGTGTGGCCTGTGGCAAACAAGGACTGATTATTGAGTGTGGGTGTGCGTGTGTGAATGAGCATGTGTGCATGTGTGTGTGTGCCCACTTGAGAATTAGGGAAGGGAGGTGATACCGAAGAGGAGTAGTGTAAGGAAAGCTAAATTTCCCAGCTGGCAGTTATGCCACTGAAAATATTTTAACAGAATCTGTTAGTGCCAAAAGCATACAATCCTAAAACAACAATAACAAGAATAATACGTAGCACACAGCACTTGCTATGTACAGGTTCTGTTCTAAGCTCTTTGCATATTTTAATTCATTTAACCTTGGCTTTGCCTTATGAGGAAAATCTAACTATCATCCCCATTTTGCAGATCGGCAAACCAAGGCTTGGAGTGGCTGAGAAACTTGCTTCTGATAACATATGTAGTAAGTGGCAGACTTATACTTTCAATGCCTTTACCACCAGGTCTGTAATCAGTTTTCTGCCTTTTAAAGTGTTCCCTGGCTTGAGTGAGAGGAAAAAATGAAAACGTATTCCCCAAGTAGCAGTGGGCTTTCTGTAAACTTCCCATCATAGTGCACTGCAGCAGTGCCCAAACCCTGGAGAAATTCACACCTCCTGTTTTTAAAAAAATAGATCCCCCTACCTCTGTTGTCCCACATGATCAATTACCGAAACATGCTGGTTGGTATAAGACACACTTCTTGGTACCCGACAGATGTGGGAATGTTGGAATGGATATGCATAGACCATAGGAATCGCTTTCAGGAAGAATTTTTGCCTTTAGGTCATTGGCTTGTCCATTACTTCCTAGGAGTTTAAGTGGCCAAACAATTCTGGACAAAAGTGCTTTCTAGTTTTCTGGATTGTGAATGAACCTATGTAGGGCCTGGGAGTTGTTGAGGCTTATTAGACACTTCTCTCTGATACCTGGGCACTGTGCATTTTGCATAGATACTCAACATTCTGTGCTCTGCAACTCTCCAACTGCCTTTTGATGATTAAAGAAAGATTAGAATGTTTACGCTTGTTTTTGTATTACTGTATATCTTATTGTATTTTTACTATATTATGAATCATTGACTTTTTTTTTTGAGATGGAATCTTGCTCTGTTGCCCAGGCTAGAGTGCAGTAGCATAACCGTGACTCACTGCAGCTGCCAACTCCTGGGCTCAGGTAATTCTCCCCACTCAGCCTTCTGAGTTGCTGGTAATACAGGTGCATGCCACCATACCCAACTAATATTTTTATTTTGTAGAGATAGGGTCTTGCTATATTACCCAGGCTGGTGTTGAACTCCTGGACTCAAGTGATCCTTCTGCCTTAGCCTCCAAAACAGCTGGGATTACAGGTGAAGGCCACCTGTGCCAGACCCTCATTGACTTTTTTCCTTTCGAGATGGAGTCTCACTCTGTCACCTAGGCTGGAGTGCAGTGGCACAATCTCAGCTCACTGCAACGTCCACCTCCCGGGTTCAAGCCATTTTCCTGCTTCAGTCTCCTGAGTAGCTGGAATTGCAAGTGTGCACCACCACACCTGGATAAGTTTTGTATTTTTAGTAGGGGTTTTAGATGGGTTTTCACCATGTTGGCCAGGCTGGTCTCAAACTCCTGACCTCAAGTGACCCACCCACCTCGGCCTCCCAAAGTGACTTTTCAAAACTGGTATTATGGAGATGGAAGCTGTTCTGGTTTCTTGTTGTTATGTGGCAAGTCACCCCACAGCTGAGTGATCTAAAGCAAAAATAGTCACTGTTATTTTCTCCCGCAGCTCCTGTGTGTCAGGAACTCAGGAAGGGCTCAGCTGGGTGGTTGTGGCTTGGTGGGGTCTTTGATGCAGTTACAGTCAGAAGGGGTATGGAGCTGAAATAGCAAAAGGGAAGCTAGCCAGGCATGTCTCTCAGGGCCTCTCCATGTGGTCTTTTATCGTGGGCTAGTTTGGGCTTCCTGACATGTAGTAGATGAGAGCTCCAAGCTTGAGTGTTCCATTGAACCAGGAACAAGCTGAATTGTTTTTTATTACCTAGTCTCAAAAGTCATAGAATCACTTCCACTATAATTAAAATTCAGAGAAGAGAATATAGTCTTTGCCTCTTCATGAAAAGAGTGCCAGTGTCAGTCACTTAAGAGCTTGTGGGCTAGGAGATTTTATCAGAGCCATTTTTAGAAAGTAAAATCTGCCACAGATGGGGTATGGGAGGGGTTTTGTGAGAGTGTAAGAGCCCTGCAGGGATCTCTTGACTTGGACTGTGACTCTGATAGTTATATCCCAGCCACCCAGATTCCTGAGGCTGAATGGAGACTTGCCTGGACTAGGAGCCCTGGGAAGCAGTGAGTGTGGGGGTAGGGGGGGCTGTCAAGGGGTGGGAGGAGGTGAGTGGAGGCAGCAAGGTGACAGAGGAGAAAGCCTGAGTGCCAGCTCTGCAGGAGACAGCAAAGCCAGTGGCCCAGGCTTACTAGATTAGAGCAGAAGAATAGTGGCTCATGGGGGTGAAACAACAGGGTGGGACAAGAGGCACTAGGCTCAAACTGCCCTATGGAGACCTCAGATCCAGCTTTGGAGCATGGAGGGGGCTGTGAGTAGGAGGCCAGGCCCAGAGTGGTGAGTTAGCATTAAAGATGGCTGCCCCCCTTAGAAGAGGCACTGGGGAAGTGTGGTGGCAGGGGTGGTTGGGGGGAGATTGGCAGGTCCTGGACTTCTGCAATTGCCTGGGTTGGCTTGGTGTCAATCCATCTAGCCCCCAGGCAGACAGAAACAGCCCCTCTCCGGTGGGAAGGGGGACAAGGACTCTGGAGGGGAGGTGGGTAGAGGGGCTGCGGCCCAAAGTCCTGCCCGGGAGCATGTGGCCCACAGCCAGGACTATATGAGAAATTGATTAAGTGGCCAACTCGACCGCTTAAGGCCTTGGCGAGCAGAGAGCGGCATCCATAAAGTGCCGGCCCCCACGCCGGGCGCCTCAGCGGCCTCTGTTTGAAGGTAAATCCATCCATAAGCCCGCCGTCACTCCGGGCTTAATGTACATGATTTCTGGCATTTACAGCAGCGCAGCTCCGAATGCTGGAAGAAACTCCAGCAGAATAATTTGCCAGGCGAAGGCGAGCGGAGTGGCAATTGCTCATGGCACATCTGAACAGCTACGGCTCCTGGGAAAACAAGCTCCCTGACAACACACGTCCCCGCTGGCCCCTCTCTGATGGCAACCCCCCTGCTAAGGAGGCTTTTTCTGATATGGAGATTTTGTGCTCTGTGGGCTTTTGCTTGATACGTAGGTGCTGATGTTGGGTGTCTTTAAGCCCCTGAGTTGGGGCTGGAAGCTGGAGGTGTGGCTCAGTGGCCCAGGAGGGGCCGGGCTGGACTCAGGGTGCTTCTCAGTTTGATGCCACCCCAGCAGAGGGATGGGGTTGGCCCTCAGGGACCTGAAGATTTTCTTGGACATTGGGACCCTCCACTTTGATTCAGAGTGAGCCACAATGGTGCAGCTTTGCTTCTTGCCCTCTAGTGGGAGGGGCTGGGGGACAGCCACCATCCCCAGCTCTGGGGGCTGCCTGCTCCCACCTGAGCACCTCAGAGCAGGCCCTGGCATCTGTCTATGGCCTTCTGGCTATCTTTCTCCTCAGCAGCCCTCTCCTCTCTCCTCGGTTGTCCCCTCTGCTTCTGTTTCTCTGAATCACTCACTCTTCTTTTTGTCTCTGTATCTCTTTTACTCTCTCTCTCTGAGCCTCTCTCCCTTTGTGTCTTTCTTCCTTATTTTGTCTCTGTGTGCCTACAAATCTCTTGGCCTCTGTGTGTCCTTCTTTCTCTATCTCTCTTATTTCCTATCTCGCTTTGTCTCTGTCTCTTTCTTTCCCTTCTCTGTCTCTCCATCTCTGTTTTTCTCTGTTTCTCCCCATCTCTCTTGCGTCTCTCTTTCCTCCATTTTGTCTTCTCTCTCTCTCTGTCCCTGTCTTTCTCTCTTTCTTTGTCTCTCTCCCCATCTCTCCATGTTTCTTTACTTGTCTCTCTTTCCATGATTCTGTCTCTGTGCATCTCTATCTGTCTCTCTCTGACTCTGTCCCTATCTCTGTGTCTCCATCTCCTTATCTCTGTCTCCATATCTCTATCTCTTTCCCAGACCGTGTGGCAGGGCACAGCCCGAGAGTGATTCCTGGGTGGATTATGGGGCCAGCTAGCCCAGCACTGTATTTGGAACTCCTTTTTTTTTCCCTGCCCTGTAGCACCCTGGGCCCTGCCCCACCGCCCCTCCCCTCCCAGTCCTCTTAAGCAGGCAGGGAGTGTGAGGGCTATAGTCAGACTGGGCAGCCTCGTCTCCCAGGCACACAGTCTATTTCTGTTCTATTTTTACCGCCAGTTTTACTCTGGGTCTGCTGCTTGGGGCTTTAGCTCTCTGAGCAGGTTGAAGACATGCAAACACAAGAGCACCCCATAAGCAAGGCCTCCCAGTGCTGTCCTAGCCATTTCCCTGTCGTGGGGACTGTGTTTTTTCCTGCTCCTTTAATTTTATGACACAAGGGTGCCCAGTATTTACCCACATAATGCAAATGTGACCACCTCAATCGAGGTTCAGATGGTACAAAACTCTTGCACCTGTTCCTTCTTCTAAAAAATGATTTTGATGAGATTCCCCTGTAAAACCCCTGTAACCCTAAACCCTTAGGTGAGAATTCACACGTAAGGGATTTCTGAAAGAAGTATTCCCGGGGAAAATGGTAAGGGAATGGGGGAAACTGTACAGGGGAGGGAAAGAAGCCAGGCAAGGATGTGATCTCAGGCAAGTTCCTTGGAGAATTGCCTCAGCCTGGTTCTGCAGAAGAGCCCTGGAGGGTGAGTTGTCCCATTTCAGGGAAGGAACCATGGGACCGTTGTATGTTAACAGCTGAGGGGAATAGTGGAGGGGATGCGAAATCCCAAGCATGTTCAATTTCACACGTTTGTAGGGGAAAAGTTCTATACCCCAGCAACAGTTCTTGGAAGACAGGCTAAGGGTGAGGGACACTGGGAGTGTGCTCCAGAATGGGGGCAGAAAAGCAGTCAAAAGGCATCCCAGGGGCTCCGGGCAGAACATGACATTGTCTGCTCCCCCACTCAGGACAGTTTTATTTGATTTTTTTTCACCTTCTCTCAGTCTTCTCAAAATTTTCCACTGTTCTTAAAAGACAAACAGAAAGTAAAGCCAAACCAGATATGATACAGAGCCATCCATCCACCCATCCCACCGTAAGCCCAGTGATCCTCCCCAAAGTCTCATGAACGTGCCTGGTAATGACAACAATGATAATAATCCATTCATTGAACATTTAAATGTATACCAGGCATAAATCTACCTATGTTTATTAGCTTACCAAATCCCCACAACAACGCTATGAAGTAGTTAATATTATTATCCCAATTTTAAAGGTGGGGGACACTGAGACAGAGAGAGGTTAAGTCTCCCTGGGAGACATTATGAGCAAGTGTCAGAGCTGGGACTTGAATCCAGCAAGACTGGCTCCAGAGCTCACATTCTTAACCATGATGCTGTGCCTAGTCCCCTCTAACATGTGGTTTTGAACACGTGGAAGTGATCCCTGTCCTCCAGCCTTAGAAACACTGACTTTCATCCCTCCCCAAACACTCCATTTTTAGAAACCAACTCTATGACTGTCAACTTGTACTGATTCTTTTAGTGGTTTTGATGTTTTCAAAAGCCCACATTTCATAGCCTCTGGTCTTAAACTTGCTACTTTTTGGGACAGATGCCAAATGGCACAGCACAAAAAGAGACCCCTAAAGGAGAGAGGCTGTGGCTTTTCTGTAAGACAAGCCTCTGAAAAAAAAACGTTCACCTCATAGCAACAGCAGCAACAAAAGCTTCTGCCTCGATAGGCAGAGGGTAGGGATGTGAGACATATTTGATTTGTTTGGTGGTGGCAACCAGGGGTGGACAAAAAACTCAAGAGGGTATTTGAAAGCTTGGGGCCACCTAACTGGCCTCTTCATGTCCACTCATACCTTGTCTTTGCAAAACAGCCAGAGTCATGCAAATATGGTCATAACACTGACCTACTCTAAGCCTCAAATGACTTCTCATGGCTCTTGGGCTAAAAACTAAATGCGGGGTGGTCTGCCACACTGTGTGCACAGTTTGGCCTCTGCTGACATCTTCAGTCTCACCCTCCACCTCTGAAGCTCCTGATACCCAGAGGGCTTTAGCCACTCTGGCCTTACCTAGTCTCATTCTTTCCTGCCTGTCCCAGCATCTTTGCACATGCTGTTCCTGCAGCTCTCCTCTAACTTCCTTTAACTGAGTTCAGTGGTTCTCACAGTATGGTCCCAGGAACAGCAATATCAACCTCACCTGGAAACTCTTTAGAAATGCATTTGTAGAATACCCCCAGACTCCCTGAATCAAAAACTCTGATGCAAGCTAACAGCTGCGAATTCCTGACTTACTCAGCCCCTCCTTATGTTCCCTATTTCAGCCTTAACACCACTTTTTACACTCTCAGGGAGATCCCCCGCCCAGTGTAAGGGGGGGTCCTTTCCTGCAGAGAGGTTGTTTCAGTTTGCAATTGCATATTGTTTGTGGGATTGTGTGGTTGCAGCCTGTCTCTCTGACTGGATTGTAAGCCTCTTGAGAGTAGGGATCATGTCTGTTTTGCTCAGAACACGTACCCCCAGGATTCTGTAGGATGCCTGGCACACAAATGACACATGATAAGTGGTTGAGTGAATGAGGGTAGAATCCTCGTACTGACATTATGGACTCTCCTAAGTCTTAGTCTCCTTGTCTATTTCATGTGGGTGCCAATACTTCCCCCTGGCCACAGGCACATGTGATGGGGAGAAAGAACATCACCGGAAGTGGCATCAGCAGCAACAGCATTATCACGTGAACACAGCACTCACTATGGACCAGGTGCTGCTCTAAGGATTTTGTGGAGTTAAGTACAAGGGTGCATGCATTATAAAGTCTTATGTGGCTGTAGAGTAGTTCTTCTCCCACCAAGTTGGGGAAAAACGTGGGAGGTAAAGTTTAGGTGTGGCCTGAGGCAGCCTGTGGGGTTATCAAGTGAACATAGTACATGGCACCTTAAAAATCACAAGCTCCTAAAAGCAGGAGGCATGCTTACCACTTTACACATTGTCTTAGCCAGCTTGGGCTGCTGTAACAAAATACCATAGCTTGGGGGCTTAAACCATAGACATTGATTTCTTATAATTCTGGAGGCTGGAGGTGGAAGATTAAGGTGCTGGCAGGTTCAGTTCTTGGTGAGGGCTCTCTTCATGGCTTGCAGACAGCTGTCTTCTTAATGTGTCCCTACATGAGAGCAGAGAGAGGGTTCTAGTGTCTTCCTCTTCTTATAAGGACACTAATGCCATCATGGAGGACCCACTTTTATGGCCTCATCTAAATATAATTACTGCCCCAAAGCTCCACCTTCTAATATCATCCCATTAGAGGTCAGGTCTTCAACAGATAAATTTTGGGGAGACACAAGCATTCATTTCACAGCACACATCCTTCAGGGCCCCTGAAACTGTTCTGGGGGCATGTCAAAGGTCTCTCAGTGATCTCTGGGATGTAGCGTACCTGGATTTTAGGATGATGGCTTTTTTCCTTTTCTCTCACCTCTGCTGGCTAGGGGTCTCCAAAGTAAAAGCAGCGTTAGTCCATTTTGTGTTGCTACAGAGGAATACCTGAGACTGGGTAACTTGTAAAGAAAAAAGATTTAATCAACTCATGGTTCTGCAGGCTGTACATGCGTGGTGCCTGCATCTGCTCAGCTTCCAGGGAGGCCTCAGGGAGCTTTTATACTCATAACAGAAGGCAAAGTGGGAGCAGGCACGTCACATGGCAAAAGCAGAAGCAAGAGAAAGAGTGAGGTAAGTTACCACACTTGAAAACAACCAGATCTCTGGAAAACTCTGGCCCCATGACCCAAACACTTCCCACCAGGCCCCACCTCCAACACTGGGGATTACATTTCAACATGAGATTTGGTGGGGACATATATACAAACTATATCAAGCAGTTAAAACTTCTAAAGCCAGAACCATTCCAAAGAATCTTGCCCAAGCCACAGAGGGTGGACAGTGTCTTGATGACACCCTTGATTGCTCCCTACACCACACACACTTCCACAGCATCCAGAGGAGTGTGTAACAGGGAGCCAGAAAGGAGAATGACACTGGATCAGAGGTATCATGTCCTCAGGAAGTTAAAGGATGAAAAAGAAGAAAACAACTACAGAAAAATCAACTCAGGGATTATTGCCCTGTACTTGCTAAATCTGCTTTTAGCAGCTTCTGTGGGACCCTGGGGCTCTTAGGTCCACAATGGGGAAGTCCTGTTTGATAACAGCCTGGGATGATCTCAGAGGCCAAACACACCCCAACAAGACTAGGATGAGCATAGGAGAGGGGAAGCAGGTGTCTCATTGGGGACACGGCTCCTCTGACTTACAGACTCTCTGGAGCACTAACGCCCTGGAGTCTGCAACCTAAGCATTTGACCACAAATATGTAAGGCCTCCCTCTACCTTGAGGGAGGGGAATGGGGCTTCCCTGGCAACCTTGACCTCTGGCCACCTCTATTTGTACTAGTGTAACAAACCATCCTTTTACTGTTGCCATGCACACCCACTCCTGATGGGCTTTGCTGGCCAACGCCAGACATCTGTGTCTTTTGTAGGTAGATCACCCTCAGGCTGCTGCAGCTGCTTTTCCTGGGGGCAAACATAACAAAAGTGCCTGGGAATCTGTTTCTCTGAGTTAGCCCTGGACCAGTAATGCTAATGGATATGTGTTGGGATTGGGTAAATACCCCGGCCAAGCCCCTTGAGATGTGATCTTCACTGTCCCCAAAATTTCCTACCATGGGACTTTGCCTGATTTTATACCTTTGTTGGTCTCTTCTTCTTAGTACCACTTTCTTACTGCCTTACTGGGTTTTACTGAGAACATTTAATACTAAAAGCCACTTTGATGTGAATCCTTGTCTCAAGGTCTCCTGAGGAATCCAACCTAAGACGGTTTTCACTAGCCTGAATCATTCAAACAACAACAATAACAACAATTTTCTGGACACTTGGCACGTTCTGACCTTTTTGCGAATAAACTAGCCCCTTGAGTCTTCAAAACACCCCCAGCAACAGTAAGGAAACTGAGGTTTAGAGATAGCAGGTAACTGTGGCCAGCCTCACACATCCGCAGTTGCAGACATAAAACTGGGTGGAATATGCCCCACTGCCATCCACTGCATGCCTGCTCTTCCTGATGTTCCTGCAGGGGACTGTCTAGCTCCTGAGGGAGCATTTCACTCAATGAACAAATACTCGCTTGAGCACCTCCCAGGAGCTAAGCATTAGGTATTGAAGTGCGATGGTAACAAAAGTGTTTGCCCTTTGTCCTCAGTTAGTAGGAAAGACAGACAAGCAAATGAATGATTGCAACAGGGTGGGAAAAGGCTGTGAAAAATCAGTTTGCTATGGGAGTTCCTAAGAGTGGTGCCATATAGCCTGAGGATATTGAGGGCCTGAAGGTGTGTCCAAAAGGGAAATCTTCCCCTCTGGACTTCAAATACTTGGAGAAAGTTAAGTCTTTGTCTTAAGGTGTCTTCTCTTCGGCTGAAGTGTTATTCTCCATCCTCTTCAGTCTTTCCTCCTTAGACTTGGTTCTTAGCCTCTTCAACATGTTGGTTGCCTCGGATGTAAATGTTTCTTCTAAAGCATGAGACCCAGCCTTGCTCAGAACCCCAGATGTGGTTGGATCAGGGCAGGAAGCAGTGACCATATGGACCATATCCTCCTGAAATGAGACCCCTTACTCCTATTAATGCATCCATAGTTGTTTCACAGAGAACTTAGAGCTAGATCACACTACAGCAGCAATTTCACCTGAAATGTGTCATATCTAATTTTTATGCAACTTTCTAAGTTGAATGCCAACATTTTACATATATTTCTAGGAACCTTTGCATGAACAATTCTCTTTTCTCCTTCCAGATCCTTTCCCTGCTCTTTGCTGTGTTCTGTGTCTTGGGAGGCTGACCTCTGTAGATGGCATCACTGGTCCTGTGGCTCTCCATTTGCTGTAGTTAATGAGTGGCACCCACAGGAGTTTAGAGTGAGGGAGGAGTGTGAGGTTGGGTATTTAACCCATCCCCAAATCTCTCTCATCCAGGTCACAATATTGACAGTGGCTGCATTTCTCTACCCATATCCACAGATCATGTCTGGTGGAATCTCTTCCACGGTTGTTGTGCTGAATTGTGGCAAAACCATTTTTGGTGCCTTTGCCACTTCAGGCCTAGAAGTGGTAATAGCTTTTTGCTATTGCTAGCCTCTGGATGCTTCACCATTCCTTGTTAGTTTCCTTAACACTGCCTCCACCTCTGTAAATAACTCCTTAATTAAACTCTCTTAAGTGAAACTTTCCAAGTGTGTGATTTGTTCAGGATAGGTTCCTGACTAAACTGGAGTGATGAGCTGAAGTCAAAAATGTTAATTTTATTTAATATTTAAAAATATACTTTAATTTATATTTAATATTTTTGACTTCAGCTCATCACTCCAGTCCAGTGAAATCTTTTTGAGGCTTAGTTTTCTTATCCATCATAATAGCTTTTATTTCCAGGTTTATCTTACCTGGAAACTTGGTGAACAAGCCTTCTTTCCTGTCAAAAGCCAGTCAAGTCCTACACTGCCCAAATGCCTACAGGGGATATGGTTTGAAAGCTCATGCTTTGCCTAAGCAGAGACTACAACCATTCCCTGGACAAATCAGATGCATTTCCTCTCCCACTCAGGTTTCCTTGGAGAAGCAGGATATAGAATTGTTCACCTGGTGGAAGGACAGGAAGTAGACAGACATACTGAGAGAAACAAGTCGAGGAGAATAGTTGGGTGGGTCACATTTAAGACAGAGCATCGTCAAGTGAAGAGAGTGAACGCCTGCTGTCTGGGGGAGGGGAGATGGTTTATTTGATAATCTAGACTCTATGGCTGTGTGAGATTCTCCCATTTCTGCAATAGTACAGTCGGCGTGAGATCTGGCCATATGGCATTCTCTCTTACTGGAGACTCCAAGTAAACTGCCATTATATAAGATAACCTGAATGAGTTACACTCCAAAGGGATAATAAGGCACATTCTATGTCTTCATCTACATCACTGAAAGAAAAGAATGTTGCTTAGGGCAGGGCAAGAGATAGAGTTTTGTGTGCCACCAGAGACCTCCCTGAAGAGTGACTCCAACGTAGATCAATATTTGTGGAAGACATTGCTAGTGCTAAGTGATATCCATATTCTCCTCTTCTTTCTGGCCACATGGCTAAACCTCATTTCCCAGCCCCCGTGTACTGTGTGCTCCCATGTGACTGAATTCTTGCCAGTAGAATGTGGGTGGAGATGATGTACACCATTTCTAGTCCTGGCTTGCAGAAATCTCCCACACAAGATTTTCCTCTCTACCCTTTCTTTGGAAGCCTTGGAGGTCATAAATTAAAGATGGCAGCATCATAATATGGAAGGACCCATGCATCTGAATGACTGTGTGGGGACAAAATTTCTCTTGCTGATCATATTTTGCTGTGATGTGAACAAGCAACTTTATTGTCTAAGCCATTGAAATTTTGGGGTGGGTTGTTAAAGCAGTTAGTAAACCCTGACTAATATAGGAATGGGTACCAGAAGTGGGGTTCAAACCCCATAGACATACAATTAATTCAATCAACTTCAATTTAGCAAATTATATTACCAGTCAGTTCACTTTTGTCTGTATTTTCCATAAGAATAAGATTTGAGATTTTATAAAATGTTCTGCATAAATCAGGTATAATTATGTGCATTGCTTTTCCCTGATCCACCGGGTGACTTACTCTGATATATCACTGAAAAAGATACAGAGTAAGTTTGGCCTGACTTGAGTCCTTCATTCGTTTGTTTGTTCTTTCCTTCCTCCCTCCGACGCTCCCCTATTTTGTCTTTCTTTTGCTAGAAGTTAAAAGACTACCACTTTAACAGTCAAACTAATTTTTTTTCTGGGAAACATCCTCAACTTCATGGTTCTATAATTCCTCAAAATCTACATTTCTCCTTTTTTTGAAAAGCAAGACATTTGTTCTTTTTCAGTAGATTTAGCTTCCATGAATGTATAAAAAATATGTACTTCTGCCACTTCACAGAAAATGCCAGAACCTTATAGCAGTTCAACTCCATTTACTCCCTCCTATCATAATAAATTCCATTTACTAAAGCTATGTGCCAGTATTCTAAACACTGCATACATATTAACTGATTTAATCCTCACTGCAACCCTGTGGGGCTGATAATTTATTACCCCCATTGTACAGTTGAGAAAACTGATGCTCATAGAGGTGACATAATTTCCCTAGGGATTTTCCAGTTTATAAGTGGCACAGCTGGGATTCCAATCCCAGAAGTCTTCCCTCAGAGGCCACATGCCCAAACACCAAGCTCTACAGCATCAGCTGCTGGTGTCTAGGCTAGGTTTTGTTTGTTTTGATTGTGTTTTGGCTCCTTTCCCAAATGTATCATCTCTGCTTTACCCTCCCCTGCAGTGTCCTCGTGAATGCAGAAGGGGTACCACAGCCCAGCAGGATTTAATTAACAGACTGGACAAGGAAATCCAGACCTCTGGGGAGTTTAGGCCAAGTCTACTACTCTCAACAGGCAGGATGAAGGCGTCCTTGGCCATCCTGCCACTGCTCAGCCCCGTCAGTGGAGTCCACCAAAGCCATGTTCTTGGACACCCACTCCGTTACTACCTGGTAACTTCCCTTGGAGCACTTGGGGGGCAAAGGAGAAGGAACGTGCCTGCAATGTAATTAACACTATAACAACTTGTTTCCCCCTTGGAGAATTACACCATTAGCTGCTTCAATTGTGCATGAAATATAAATTACATTACTTGGAGGCATCATGTCGGAGCAGACGCGATGCTAAGTGACGAGGCTCTCCACGGTACATCCCACTCCCTAGCCAGCAGGTCAGAAGGAACACGGGCGATCTGCCCATGGTCTTTTTGGCTGTTGCAGCCTTGGAGGGCCCAGCATGGAGACTCTGTCCTGGGCAGTGGAGACTCTTTCCTAGGCAGTGCAGGAAGACAGGTCCAGGGAGCACCATCTCTAGCACTTTTTGCTGTGTGTGTGTATGAGAGTATGTGTGTGTGTGTGTGTGTGTGTGTGTGTGTGCAGGCATACACATTTTGGAAAGCTGGAGGAGTCAGTCTAGAGTATTAAATATCTGTCAGGGAATGGGTGCAGTGGCTCACACCTGTAATCCTAGCACTTCCGGAGGCTGAAGCAAGAGGACTGCTTGAACCCAGGAATTTGAGACCAGCCTGGGCAACACAGTGAGACTTTGTCTCTACTAAATCTCTACTGAAAAAAAAAAAAGGTAGCTGAGCATACTGGCACACACCTGTAGTCCCAGATACTCAGGAGGCTGAAGGGGAGGATCCCTTGAAACCGGAAGTTGGAGGCTGCAGTAAGCTATGATCGGGCCACAGCATTCCCATCTGGGTGACAGAGTGAAATCCTATTTCAAACAAACACACAAACAAATAAATATTTGTCAGGCTGAGTGAGAAGTGAGTGGAAAAAATCTACTTGAGAAGGGAGGGAGATAATCCTACACCAGGCAGATCCAAACTGGTCCCCAGTATGCATTTTTTCCTTCCATTCATTCATTTGGCTTGCTGGAAATGCTCTGATCCTCTACCTGGGCCAGGCCTACACAGCTCCCTACTTGCTTACCACAACAACTTTCTGGACACTCACCTAAGCCAGCTTGAGACACTCATTCTGTATATAACTAGGATGGGTTCAGAAGGTGCCAAGAGATATTCTGTAGGGTTTTGGCCCGTCCTCCTACTTTGAGGACAGTAAAAGAACTTTCCAAATCCTGGTGTCATGAGAAGGTGTTCTTGCTTTTTCAGGCGCGGCACAGGCTTCATTTGTACCTGCTTCCATATTGAAAGGGGTAAGTGACACTGGGTACAATCAAAACAGTGACCACCATTGTGCCTTTTATGAAGCCACCACACCTCCAACCCAGGGGCCCCATTCTTCCCCTCTTCCTCTTCCTGGAATACTGGGTGCAGCCTGGTTCCATGGAGAGAATGGGAAGGGCTGTCCCTGGATGCTGTTAGCAGCTGCTGGGGAGGCTCAGAGCCAGCCCCTCTCACCAGAACCCCTGTTAGGGCAGGAAGTTTGGAAACCCATCCTGAAGCTGCAGGAGAAATTTGGGAAAATATCGTGCAATTACCTTAATGACAGTTGTACAAATCACACAACCACCCCTCAAATCCCCTGCCACCGAGTAGAGCCAAAAACTGGAAGAGCCAAAACCCACATATGGATTCAGGGAGACCTCTGGAAGCTGTCCCTGTGGAAGGCCCGGGTGGGGGTAAAGAGGGAGGGCAGTGAGAGCTGCAAAATATCCAGGAGCTCAAGCTCTGCTGGAAGGGAGGGAACCACTTCAAGGCAGCCCCCTCCTGCACAAACCCATTCAGGCCAGACCCACCCCACAGAAGTCTCAGCATCTGCCCTCTCACTGACCAGCTTCTCACTCCCTCCCAGCCTAGACTGGCTCAGAAGACTCTTTGAACAAGGCACATGGGATAGGGTGACAGCTGTCAGCTGTTAGTGCCCTGGCTTGGGAAACCTCCTCCCTTCTGTAGATCCAAATATTTTCTTGGACTTCATTCAAGACCCAGATCGAGCCTATCTTCCCCCTTTTCTCACAGAGCCATCCTAGGTTCCCTCCCACAGTCTGGTCAGAGCCACTAAAAGCACTCAGTTGTGCTATGCAGTCCGCCTCTTAGTCCCGATTCCCATAGAACCATCTGCTGTGAGAAATCACAAAATTGCCAGATGGGGGACAGGGAGGTGCTTCTGTTCCAGTTATCTCTCTCTAGTTGTACCATAGTTCAAGGCACACAGTAGGTGTTAAATCACAGATCTATGGTACAGTGAGAAAGGATTGTTCCACTAGTCCAATGGCATAGGCTGGGATTCTAGGTGGGTATTAGCATCTTCATTTTACAGACCCTGAAACTGAGACTTGAGAGACAGAGAGGTAGCTGACAGGTACTTGGTATGTGTTGGGCACTTATGCCAGGTTGTGAATTAGGCACTGGGGATACAAATGTAAGTCATCATCCCTGCCTCTTCATGGCGGGGTTGGGGGACGTTACTGTTGAAAGACAGGGTGGGAGACTCAGCTTCCTTGCTTTGGTAGATTGCAGAGTTGCAGAGAAGCCTATCCCTGGGGCTCAGCTCTTGGCGAGTTCTGAACAATTTACTGAAAAAGAAAGACAAGAGAGGGAAGACCTTGGCTCTGAACTCTTGGCTGGTACGGCAGTCCCTTGCCTATAGATTGAATGAGAACTGGCAAGACATTAGAGGTTGTATGGTCTAGTGAGGAATCTCAAAATATGAACAATTTTCTCAAGGACAAGGAGGCTTCTAATACAATTCATATCAACAGTAGCTACTTTTTTTTTTCGAAAGGGTTACCCTGTGGCAGGCCTGATGCTGAATTCTTTACCATATTATCTCTGTAATGGAAAAGGGTACTGGTGGCAACTGTGGCTTCTGTTGCCAGACTTCCCTGAGTTCAGATCCCGACACTTTCACCTCCCAGCTCTGTGACCTTGGGCAAGTCACTGAAGCTCCTTGTACCTCCAGCTCTGTCTGTAGAATGGGGATGTGAACAGGTTCTTACCTCACTAGGTTGCTGTGGAGATTGAATGAATTAACGTATGCAAAGAACTTAGAACACTAGTTCTCTAAGTGTGGTCTGTGGACCAGCATCGCCTGGGAGCTTCTTAAAAACGCAGGATCTCAGGCCCAACCCAGACCTGCTGAATCTGCATCTGCATGCCTACAAGACCTCCAGGGGGTTCCTGTGCAAGTTGGAAGCACTGGCTGGTAATAGTACTTGAACTAAGTGCTCTGTAACTGTTGGCTGTGATTAGTGTTATTATTTATTATCCCATCTAATCCCGAAGCACACCCACTGGGCAGGAAACCATGATTCAGAGTAGGTAACAACTCTGCTTCAGCTCCCAAAGCCAGGAGGAGGTAGGATTCCAGAGAGTCAGCAATCAGCCTGGTGTGCCTGTGACTGAGGGGCTTTCAGTACTAAATCGAGAGCAGCCAGGGGAAATCCAGTGTGGCTGGTTACCCTCAGTGCTGATCACTCCACGGTTCTGGGGCCTTGGAGACTAAAGGGTGCAGCATCATTACAGCACACACTTTAAAATTGTGATTACATACACACGACATAAAATTCGCCACTTTAAAGTACAAATTCAGTGGCATTAAGTATATTTCACAATGTTTGGCAAACTACCCAGTTCTGGAATTTTTTAATACCCTTAATGGAAAGCCCATACCCATCAGCAGTCATTCCTTATTTCCTCTTTCTCCCAGCCCTTGGCAACAATGAATCTACTTTTTGTCTATATCTATTTGCCTATTTTGGAAACTTCACGTGAATGAAATCATACAATATGTGGCTTTTTGTCTTTCACTTAGCATAATGTTTTAGAGATTCTTCCATGTTGTAGCATGTGTCAGCATTTCATTCCTTTTTATGGCTGAATAATACTCCATTTGTGTATAAACTATATTTTGTAGATCCATTCATCCATTGATGGACACCTGGGTTGTTTCCACCTTTTGGGTCTATGAATAATGGTGCTATGAACATCTATGTACAAGTTTCTGTTTGCATCCCTGATTTCAATTCTTTGAGGACATGTACATAAGAGTGGAATTACAGGATCGTATGGTAATTCCACGTTGAACTTGTTGACAATCAACATATGTTTTTAAGTCCCCTCATGTGTAAGCACTGAAGAGTCCTTTAAGATCTAGGAAGAAACAACACCTAGACTCTGCTCTTGAGGGCCCCCAGTCCAGGGGTGAGTTGGAGGGCCTGCCTGTTGAGGCCCAGGGTCCCCCACAGTGTCATCCCATCTCTGCATCCTCCTTCAGGGAACTGGAGGAGCATTTGCTTTGGGATGAGCCAACCCCAGAGATTTCTGTTGCTCTCTGACACTTAAGAAAATCAGTTTAAAAAAAAAAACTAGCAGAGAGTACCTAAGTGTGTTGTGGCTCTTGAGTGTGGGGTCACAGCAGCAGTGAGTTAAGGGATGAGGGCGGGAAGGTGGTGAGGGGAAAGGAGAGAGAATCAATTTCTGGATCCATCCTTGGGAAAGCAGGAGTCACTTCAAAGCAAAAGGATGAAAATATCCCTCTGCTTTCAGGAGGAACCCCTCAGCTGAGTCACCCCTTGCCCTGAGCATGCTAGGTCTGGTCACGTTGAAGGGCTAGGTGTGGGCGGGCACACAGAAAAGTGTTTGATGCCTGGGTGGTCACCCCTCAGGGGCCTCCTGTGTATTCTGGGCTAATTAATGGTCTTTGGTGATTCCCTGGGGATTCTTTCGCAGTGACCTGTGGCCCCCTGAGGCATGACGCCAGGTGAAAGCTGTTGGGGAGAAGTGGGAGGGTGGGCCCGGAGACACCCCCAGCAGGGCTGCAGTAGGGAGCTGGGCTGGCGCCCTCACCTTGACCCGGAGGGATGAGAAGTTGGCTTTGCTGATTCTCTGGGTTGGAAGCCAAGATTGAGCTAGAGAGGGGGGAGCAGAGGGAGGAAGGAGGAGGAGAAGGAGGATGAGAGAGCTTTTCCTCAAGGAAGTAATGACCAGAAGGGCTAAAGTCAGGATGAGGGGTGGTGGGCCGGCAGGCAGAAGCTGCGCTGAGGTTGCTGCATCATGGACGAGGGGAGAGTGGAGGGTGAGAGGTCAGCGAAGGCCAGCCTCAAAGCTGCCTTGAAGAATGTTTCCACTTCCTAACCCAGCTGCACAGGCTGGTTTTCTGTCTCTCTACTGTAAACACTCCAGCCTTCACCTCCACTGTGCACTGAACCCCAAAGTGGGGGCCTTATCTGCCCGCCCCTCCCACCAACCTGTCCCTGTTGCCATGGAAACTATCTCCGGGTAAGGTGATCTCTCTCTACTTGCAACCTCCCTGCTTTCAGCACCAATCAATCAAACCCCCCAACCCCATCTCTAAGGGGGAGGTCCTAGGGGAGAGTAAGGAAGGAGAGAAATTTAACACAGGAAAAAGAACAACAGTAATGAAAAATGAACACAGAGAGTGGGTGATGTAATTCCGGCTGTTGATCAATTCCTTTTGTCCCTCCAGCAACCACACCCTTCCTGTGCTTCACTCCTGAAGGAGGAAGGGACCCTTGTGGGGGATTTCCCAGAGCTCCTGGCTGGACCTAGGGCAGTATTCCGGCCACGGAGGCCTTCTGCGGATTTGCCTTTCAACTCTCCGTGCCCCTGCTCTGAAGGAAGGTCACAGGAATGACAAATCAGCCTGGTCATGGGTAATTAGAGATGGACTAGAGCTTACCTGCCAGAGTGAGCAAGGTCATAACTGGGCTGACCACTGAGGATTTATTTCCTGTGGCAGACTGTATTTTGCACAAATGGCTGAAACAATAGTTTCTGCCCTATATGTTCTTCTGGAAAATGGTCTCACTCCCATGAAAAGATGGATTCTGTGTCCCCTCCCTTTGGACCTGGGCAGGACTTATGGCTGCCTCTATGAACAGAGTACAGCAGAAGTGATGTTATGTGATTCCAAGGCTAGGTCAGAAAAGGCAATGCAACTTCTGCCTAGATCTCTCTCTCTCAGGACATGATTCCTAGAGCCAGTTGCCATGCTGTGAGGAAGCCCAGATGATACAGAGATGCATGGAGAGATTCCTGACAACACCCCACACCAAGTCCCAGTTAACAGCCAGTATTCGCAGCCAGATATGCAAATGGTGTTGCTTTTGAGATTACTCTAGCATCAGCCACCATCTGCCTGAAACCACATTATCTCCTACGGTTCTGGGATTGGCTGGGCTCAGCTAGGGAGAATCGCCTAGCTGAGCCCAGCCAATCCCAGAACCGTAGGAGATAATGATAATCGATTGCTACAATTTTATGCCATTAGGTTTGGTGTTTCTGGTTTCACAGCAATAGAAAATTAAGATGAAGTTGGACATTAGGAATTAGAAGTTTGCATTCTATGGCAAGATTTGCCACAACATACCCACTTTAGCCTCACTACTTATCTGCCTCTAAAAACACAGAGGTTTAGTGGTTTCTCATGACCTATTTGATGGTTGGTTTTACATTGGGTACACATAGTCATAATCAGTCACTACTCTGTAAAATACTGTGAGAAATCTAGGTGAAAATTATGATCCAAATGACAACTTTGTGCTTCAAAAGAAATGGACATCACATTTCTTCTGGGCATCTGTTTGTGGTTTGCTCATGGATTACCTGTAGATCATTTCTTCCTGTTAATTACAAAACCAGTGGCTACCTGTATGTTTTTCCAATACCTCTTTCTATTTGTAAAGTATTGCCCAATTTTCCATCTGAACCGGGCACTGCCTCCTCTGTAAGTAGCTGTCACGTTGTTTTCTATTCACAGTCAAACTTCTTTGAGGTTGTATATATCAGTGGTTCTCAAACTTTAACACTCATAGAAATCACCTGTAGGCCTTGTTAAAAACAGATTCCTGGATTCCAGCCTCAGATTTTCTAATTCAGTAGATCTGAGATGAGGCTGGAGAATTTGTGTTTTTATCAAGCTTCCATATGATACTGATAGATACTGCTGGTTCACAGACCGTGCTTTTGGTAGCATGGGAATACACTGCTACCTCAACCTATTACAGTGTGGTTTTCTCCTCTACCATGGTTCCTGGGAAGGTCACAAATGCTTTTGTAATAGTCAAAACTAATGATTTCTGCTCATTCCTGACCCTCCTTTGACATCTATGCATCAGCAAATGCTGATTGACACTTTTTTTTTCTTGCAGCTTCCTCCTTTGCCTCTTGCTTACACACCTCTTTTAGTCTAGACCTGTCTTATGGCTCTTTCTCCGTCTCTTTCCCTCACTCATCTCTCAAGGGTTAACATTCTCTAGTGTTCTCTTCTTGATCTTTTTCTTCTGACTCTATCCTTTCTTTCTGATTCTTATTGTCATCTACCAGCTCCATACCAATGTCTTGTGAATTTATAGCTCCTGCTGTAGCTTCTCTCGTGATGTCCAGGCCCATATTTCTGCCAGTTGGGTATGCTGTAGGCATTTCACATATCCAAGACCATCTTCCCCACTTCTTTGGCAAACCCTTATCCTCTTGGATATACAAGCTAGTTACCTCTCCCTCAGAGCCAAGAGTCATCAAGTCCTAGACACAAATGTCTCTCTGATGCCCTCTCCTCCTTCCCTTCACCTTTGTTAGGGTCCCCAGTATGCCTGGACCATTGCCACCAGCCTGTTTTCTTGTTATTCCATTTTAATACCACTATCAGTTAGATTTCTGACATAGAGATCAGATCACTTAATTCCTTCATTGAAACATTTTAATGACATTCTGTAACAGTAGCAGAGGCTCTTGTTGCCTCCCCCTCCAGTCTTTTTGCCATTTGTGTGGACATTGGCTCCCAGTGTGCCTTCACTGTTGGAAGCCAGTGTTTCTCTGTTGAGGGACTGCCCTCAGGCTGCCAGAGCCATGCCACCTACGTTGTGGGGGACTGTGCACAGCCCAAAGTGCGTGGGGGTAGCTCTGAACCAGTGATTGCTGGGTGAGAGGCTGTAAGTCCTTCCATTCCCTTCTCCAATCTAGACAACTCCGAGGTGTGACTTGTAGTGTCTCCAGAGTTCCCTTACAGGATTAAGCAGAAGTTTCCCTCCATGGGACTTTGCTTAGTACAGTCCATTGGCTTGGCTTTTGCCCTTCCCTACTTTATTCGTGGTATTTCCAGGTAATACTTCCTAATAAATCCTTTTCACAAGAATCCATTTCTGCTTCTGGGCACCTTGACCTAAGACAAGTACTTATAGGATAAAGTGAAACCTCCTTAACCTGGAAGACAAGGCCTTTTGGAATTTGATCCTAACAATGTTTTCTGGATTTATCTTTCATGAGTCTCATCTGACACTACAGCCATATCAAAAACTCGAGTTCCCAGAAAATGCCATATGCTTTCAGACTCCTGCATCTCTGATTGTGTGTTTTTCTTTGGAGAATGTCAGCCCAGCTTACCCTTGAAGGCCCGCACACATGTCCTGAAATCTTTCTTCTGGTGCCACCAGTCCTGTTCCTTTTGTCCTTGTATTTGTATATTTCCCTGATACAATACTTAATGAGTTAATGCATAAAAATCTGTTTCCGCAGTTAAATGTGAGCTCCTTAGGGCTATGACCATGTTTTATTAATGTTTGTATTCTCAATGCCCTGCAGAATACTTGATCCTTAATGGGTGTTTGTCATGGGTTGAATTGTCTCCTCTCAGAGGTGTGCTGAAGTCCCAACTCCCAGTGCCTCAGAATGGGACTTTATTTGGAAATAGGGTCTTTACAGATGTTATCGTGTTCAGAGGAGGTAATTAGGGTGGCACCTTATCCAATATGACTAGTGTCCTTACAAGAAGGGGAAATTTGGACACAGAGGCATGCACACAGGGAGAACACCATGTGAACATGAAAGCAGAGATTAGGGTGATGCTACTATGAATCAAGAAACACCAGTGATTGCCAATGACCACCAGAAGTTGAGTGAGAGGCAGGGAACAGATTCTCCTCACAGCTTTCAGAAGAAATCAACCTTAGCAATACCTTGATCTCAGACTTCCAGTCAACAGAACCATAAGACAAAACATTTCAGTTGCTGTAAGCCACCCATGTGTGTTACTTTGCTACAGCAGTCCTGGGAAACTAACACAGTGCTCAATAAATGTTGGCTGAGTGAATGAATTTGATGTGACACTTATTTAGCATTTTCCACTTGCCAGGGCCTGTTCTAAGTCCTATAAACATATTAAATCTTTTAAGTTGCATAATAGGAAATACTACTATGAGGAAGGTATTGTTATTATCTCCTTTTACAGAGGAGGAAATGGAGACACAGAGAGGTTAAGTAATTTGCCCAAAGTTGCACAGTGAGTGATACAGTCAGAATTTGAAGGGTACTCTGACTCCAGATCCTAAGAGCTTTCCTACTACGCTATGCTGAATTGAGATCATCCTTGTAACAACTGTTACACCTGAGGTTCTCAGGACAGTGACGTGGAAACTGAGATGGAGAGGGTGAACGGCTGAGGTTTGCATGTGTGGTAAGTGGAAGAGTTGGAAATCGACCCCTTTTTTCCTGATTCGTAATCTACTTCCCTCTCTACAAACCAGAGGAGATAGGCCTTGAGAGCATCTCATGATAAATACTCACATTTGAGAGTCATTGCCACTAGCCTGGGTACCAGCCAGTAAAAATGGGGTGGGTCGTTGTTGTCAGGGAGACCTGGCTCCTTGCAGGGGAGGACGCTTCGTCGCTGGTTATGGGCTAACAGTGGTCGTGTAAATTTTCATTCTCTGTGAGTGTAACTTCCATGACTGATGGTCATAGGTAGAATTGCTTGGGCTTTAGATTTGTGGACCTATTGCCCATAAACCACATTTTCATATAGAATACATGTCTGAGGAGAAGTGGGCATGTTTTAATCTCATGAGTTACGGTGCTGCCTCCCTCTAAAACCTCTGAGCCAGCCTATGATGAGTGAAGAGGTTGCTGTGGCAAGGGGAAAACCCACCCACTCACCCAATCCCTCACAGCCTCCCTTCCCCGCTCCCTCCTCAGAGGCCAGCATTTATTTACTCGGTAGGAAGGGAGAATGTTTTAATCGGTTTTTAAGGGCCCTTGCTGCAAGAGTGGCAAGAGTAGAAGAGATGTGCAATTTTGGCCTCTTCAGTCATGATTCCCAATAGGTATTGGCCGCCGAGTGGCTTAGCAATGGATGTGCAAAAGATGATGCTGGTGGTGGTGGTGGTGGTGATGATGTGTGTGTGTGTGTCTGTGCCTCTCCACAATCAAGTGGGCTCTGCATACCAGGTCTTTTTAATGCAGTTGGCTAAGTGTGAGAAAAGAAGGTATGAGAAAAGATGTGCTTGCTTAAAAGCTTCCAAAAGAATGGTGCTTGCTATACATGGACAGAAACTGTTGACCAATGAAGTGCACAAATTACGAACAAGCCTTGTGCCAGAAGGGGGTGCTGTGGAACACAGACTGGTGATTTGAGGCAGGGTGCAAGCGCAAATCTAGGCAGGCGCTGATTTGAGAGGGGTGGCTGGTAGGTCAAGAATTGGGGACTGGGTGGGAACCGGAGTGGAGTTGGGACATGCATATGCATTCTGAGGCTCTGTGGGTGTTTGGATGAGGACCTGGGCAGATGCCAGGAGATAGGTATGATACAAGAGGGGAGCACAGAAGCCAGGTCTAGACAAGGACAGGAGCTAAAGAAACAGGGAGCAGAAAACTGGGGGGCCGAATTGCAGCTTTGTCTATGGGGGGAGGCAAGGGAAGCACTGAGCCAGGCAGAAAGACCCTTGAGGACTTCACCCTTCCTGGAAGGATTTTTGTCATTATTGTCAGGGAAAATTTGGTGGTGGTGTTATCCCTGCAGCCCACAATGCCTTAAATTCTGAAGCCACACCATTCTTCACCTGGCTCCCAGAACATCATCTCTCTTGGTTTTGCTCATCGCTTTGGCCATGCCTTCCCAGCCTCCTTGGCTCGTTTCCTTCTCACCTCCTCCACCTCTCATCCTTGCAGTGTCCCAGGACTCCTGGGCATGTCTTTTTCTCTTCTCCCTCTATTCCCTCCCCACAGGTGGCCCCATCCAGTCGTGCGGTGTTGAATGGCATCTATGCACTCAGAAGTCCCCTGTTCCTATTTGCAGTGCATGTCTTCCTGGTTGCTACTCAACATTTCCCCTCGACACCAAACAACATCTCAGACTCAGCCAAGTTCCCATCGTCTCCTTGCTTGAGCCTGTTCCTCCTGGTCTTTGGAGTCTCAGTTTTGGCAGCTTCTTTCTTTCAGTTGCTCAGGTCCAAAACCTTACACTTATCCTTCAGTTTTTCCTCTTGCCCATTCTTGCAGTAAATCTTATTGGCAATACTTGAAAACATAGATGCAGAACCTGGCCACTTTCCACCCTCTCTGGTCCTGCCGCACCCTCTCAAGCCTGGATCACTGAGGCAGCCTCCTGAGTGACTGCCCTGTTTGTTCTTAACATGGCAGCTAAAGTGCTTCCTTAATTTTTTTTTTTCAGAGACAAGGATCTTACTTATGTTGCCCAGGCTGGTCTTGAACCTTGGCCTCAAGTGACCCTCCTGCCTCAGCCTCTAGAGAAGCTGCAACTACATGCACAAGCCACCATACCAGGCTTAAAATGCTTCTTGTAGAACATGAGTCAGACTATGCCCCTGCACAGCTCACTACCTTCCAACAGTCCCCACCTTATCCCAAGGAAAGCCAATCATCACAGTGGCACACATGGCCCTACACAAGCTCCCCCATTGCCCCTGTGACTTCACTTCCTACCACCCTCCCAATTGCCCCTCTGCCTTAGTCACAATGGCTTCCTTGCCCTTCCCCCAACAGGGTAGGCACACATCTATCTTAGGGCCTTTGCTCTGGCTCTTTCCTCCCTTGTCTTCTTCAGGGCTTGACCCCAAAGTCACCTTCTAGCGACACCTTTTTAGACCTATTAAAGGCTGCAACCCTATCACTCTCTCCCACCCTGCCTAGCAACCTTCCCTAATTTGTTGCTATTCATATCACTTTACAATCTTGCTATGTATTTTACTCCCCCACTAGAATGTAGGCTTCTTGAAGGCAAGAAACTGGAATATTTGGTTCACAACTGAATTTCTAATACCTAGAAGGCCTGGAATAGTGATGTGCCTGATAGCAATTTGTTGAGTACATAAAATCAATTTTCTTAGGTCTTAATCTATGCTGTTAGTGACCAGTGCAGTCTTCTCTCCCTCCCGCCCTCCGTCCCTCCCGTCCTTGCGTCCTTCATCCCTCCATCCCTCCCTTTCTCATTCCTTCCTCTCTTCCTCCTCCTTCATCCTGTCTTCCTTTCCTCACGTCTCTTCGCTCCCTCTTCTCCCTTTCTTTCTTAACTAAATAATGCTTACTCTACCTTCAATTTCTGTAGTGACTTGTAGTTTGTAACACTCTTTCACATAATCTCATCCAATATTGGCAATAACTGTGGGAGGCCAACTGAGCAATGCTTCCATCCTGCTATGATTTAGGGGTCAGCCTGAGGCAAAGGAAAATGAAGCAGATGTTCTAGATGGCCCACAGTTGATTCTCTGCTCAGATGCAGGGATGCTTAACTCCAGTTGTGCTTCATGGTTTTCAGTCCCCTAACAGGCTTTCACCTCCAGTGACTGCATCTCCCTGCTTCTCTGCCCTGTACATGCACAGTTGAGCACAAGTGCAGCGCAGAGGTACAGGGGGAGTTAATGTCCTTAGGGCAACCCTGAAGCATGGGGGATGAGAGTTGGTAGATGTCGTAGACTGAATGTTTGTGTCCTTCTGAAATTCACATGTCAAAGCCTTAACCTCCAGTGTGATAGTATTTGGAGGTGGGGTCTTTGGGAGTTGATCAGATTTAGATGAGGTTATGGGAATGGGGCCCCCATGATGGTATTAGTATCCCTATAAGAAGAGGAAGGAATGAGACAGAGTTCTCTCTCTTTCTGCCATGTGAAAACACAGCAAGATGGTGGGTGTCTGCAACCCAGGAAGAGAGCTCTGACCAATAACCAAATCTGTGGCACCTTGACCTTGGACTTATAGCCCCCAGAACTGTGAGAAATAAACATCTATTGTTCAACCCCCTAGTTCTTTGGTATTTGTTATGGCAACCTGATGGACTAATACAGTAGGTAAATACCCAACCTCTCTGTCCTCAGACAGGATAATTTTAAGGCTTGTTGCAAGGGGTTTCTGGAAGGTTCCCTGGAGGGATTGAGCCCCAGCTGCCCACAGGGGTAATGTCCTCATTAACACCTCTTTTACTGGCTTCTATCACTTCCTCATTTCCCTGATCCCTTGCTGTGCTTCCTGGGATCACCTCCCAATAAAACCACCTGCATCTAAGTCCTTTCTGAGGCACCTATCCTGATGCAGAAGGGGACGCCAGGGTTTTCTGATGTTATTGAGAGGCCCTTCTGTGACCCTGGACAAGGGCTGCCAGATGTACAAATAAATAAATACAGGACTCCCATTTACATATAAATTTTAGATAAACAACAGATACATTTTTAGTGTAAGTTCTGTGCAATATTGGAGGCATATTTATACTAAAAAATCATTGTTTATCTGAAATCCATATTTACCTAGGCATTCTGTATGTTCTCTGGTAACCTGAATCATGGCTGGAAAGAAAGGCGAACTAATTAGGAACCTGGAAATGATTACAAAGGCCTGGATTTTGTATCATTCTGGGCTGGATAAGGCAGATTTGTGAATGTTTTAACCTTTATCATACCTAATCTGGGAATGGTTTGCATCCCATCATCCTCTTCAGCACCCTATACAGCTAACTAACTATGTGAGGACAGTCAGGGAGAAACATGACTCAAAAAGGTTAAGGAAATGACCACAACCCAGGGGTCTGTTCCCTGAGGTGAAAACTCTTGTGACCTTCAAGGCTGTGGCCATACAACATTTCCCAGGTGGCCGTAGAAGGAAGAGCAGTACAGAGCACCAACAGCAGAAAATGGAAAGTGTTAATCACATTTCTTTCTTTGGCGGCCATCAACATGACAACAGTGAAATTGTTCTTCAGGGGCAGGGGCCTGAGCCAACCTGCTATTGGTTACTTCCCCACAGGGCCTGGGACCCAAGACTGCATAAATACTGGATACTAACTCTAGGCCTCACCCTGCTCTAAGCACATCACCGAGATTAGCACATTTAATACAGCAACAACTCAAGGAGAGAGGTAGAACCTCACTTTACAGATGAGGAAACTCAGGCACATTAGGTCATTCAGCTCTGAGATGGGAGATCCTGCATCCAGACCCAGGCAGAGTGACATGGGTGATGTTACTTCTAGTCACTGTGACACACTCCTCAGAACTGTTCCTGGGACCATGAAATAGGGCATATAAAGGACCCAGCTCAAGGTCACTGCCCAGGTGGAGTCTGAAGGTGTCCATTCTTGATATCGTCATTATTTTAATATTACTCTCATCCTCATCTTCTCTTATGCCCTAAAAATGACAGTTAGCCCAAGAGTGATGCTGGGTGTAGAGAGGCCAGGCTGGTCTGTTTTCCTGAGGACCCCTGGGCAGCCCAGATAAACTCTTCAATCGCTTGATTCCCTTCACCAAGACTGCAGTCACCTCCTGCCTCTATCTTGCAGGCCATGAGTTTATCACACAGCCAGAAATAATTGCCGGGTCCCCTGGAAAACAAGCCTGCAAAAGAAGCCTGTGAAGCACAAGCTCCAGGCAGGAGCAAACCAAACAGCAACCTGCACCCTGGTTAGACAAAAAAGCCCCTCTGTATTTGATGTCTTATCAGTGCTGACATCGGGTGATGGGGTGGTTTTGGTTTTGGTTTCTTTTAACAGTGGCTTGGCTGTTTTGATAAAAGCTGAATTCAGATGCTAGGCCAGGCAGCTGAAGTAGAATCCACCCACTATTCCCTGACCTTTTACAACTAGCCATAGAGAAGTCCTGACTTTGGGCTCCAGATCTCCCTGTGTTCAGGGTACACCCATCTGGCCTCTGCCTTGCCCTTGTCTTAAGTCCTAGAGTGTTGCTAACAGGGTGAAGATAAGGACACCATCAGGGTGGGCCCCTCTGTATGCTGTCAACGCCCCACCCTGTTCCCTCAGCCTGTTCAGGCTGACTCCTAACTGCCAGTGTGTGTGTTTCTTTGCCTGATGGCTTTCTAGAAACTGTGAACTGCCACTCTGCCTGTGCACACGAAGGAATTACATGACTATTGCAAGCTAGTGTGTAAATAGCCCAGCTCCATGAATGAGATAACATGGAGGTGTGCATTCTTCGCCAGTGCTACTTGAAGTGTGGTCCCTAGACCAGTGACAAGCTGTGAAATGTTTATTGCTAGTACATTTCAAGGTATGTACACAAATGGAAAGTTGGTGTTTAGGAACATTTATAGCAATTTGACATTGCTGTGACATTTTAATTGTATTTTTACAAAAGTATCCATTTATAATGGATTGATAACAATAGCAGACAACCTGGTTCTTTACCCAGACAGCTTGAGAAGCACTGTTCTCGCTGGTACCTAGTTTCCCTAGTGGGATTAAACTCCAGTTGCCCCACGGTGCCAGCTGGCTTGATAATGCACCTTTGACTGGCTCCCTTTTGTTGCCTGTCTCACTTTCCTACTTTGGTATCAGTGTTTCTTGCATTTCTCAGATAAACTATTTGCATTCATTTGTTTTGGGCCCTCTTCTGGGGCAACCCAAACTCAGTCACCCTCCCTTGTATAAGGCTGCCCACGCTGCCATCTGCTGCCTGGGGCATGTCACTGGTGGCTCCATTTTTTTCCCCAAGGAATTAGGTAGCCCATTAAGGATGATAAAGTTATCTGCCCACCTCTGCATTTCTTCCTGCATCCATGGCCTAAGGTCATGAAGTCACTACCCTTAGGGTTCTTTGTTTCTTCAGAATAGCACACTGGCCGGAGCTGACCAAAGACACACTTTCAGACAGTTGGCAGTCAACAATCATCAATATTCTGCTTAATATTGAACATTCCCCACCGCATCTCTAAGATGGGCTCTTACATGGCAATGTGGCTTCAAGATAAAGGTCTGAAGCATGTTCCAGGCAGCAGATGGTAGCATGGGTAGCCTTATATAAGAAATGGTGTCTGACTTTGGATTGCCCCAGAAGCCAAAGCTGAAACAAAATTTATAGGCTAGAAAGGCCAGTTAGAAAATCCTGTTATTTTTCGGAAGCCACTTTTTCATGCATGTGGAATGCTTTTGTTCAGATACAAAGCACCCGGGCTCAATCTGTTACACCCTGAATCATTTTCCTGTGGCTCAGGGTCCCCTTGACTTGAGCACTATTATCCCTCTGCCTGTTAGACCAAGCTCTCTATCTCTGGGCTTGCTTCTTAGTTTTTTACGGATTTCTCAATCTGCCTGCTCAGGCTGAAAGACACCCTTCTGCCCATAAAAATCTTGTGGTTCTAAATCATTTCTCTCTCTCTTTCACTCAAATCAGTCCCCTGGACTCCTGGAGCCTGGAATTAAAACCATCTTGAAACCCAAATTTTTACTTCTCCATCTAGCAACATAATTTTACCTTTGGCTTTTTTGGGGTATTTATGCCAACACTTGAGACATCCCTGTTGGCCACCAGTTCTCAGGGCTTGCGCTACTTGAGTGGTCTGGAGCAGAATGATTCTCTTGAAGCTTTTGACATATTTTGCAAATATTGTCTGTCCTCCAGGCTCGGCCAGGCTGGGGTCAGTAGGCCACTTGCACAAACATGCACACTGGCTCTTAGGAACGTGTTCAGTTCTGGGATAGGGGCTTGCTGGCACTAATGTACATCCATTTAGAAATCCCTCAGTGAGAATATGGGTGAGTCTAGCACCATGTCGGGGACTGTGGCCAAGGAATATAGCTATTTCAGTCTGGCTGAGGGAAAAATGAAGTATGATCAGTAAGAGGTACTGAGAGGCAGGTTAGGAGGATGGGTGGAGGTCAGAGTCTGGAGCTGGTTGCCCGAGTTTGAATTCTGGCTGTGCATGACTTTGACAAGTAATCTAACTTCTCTGGGCTTCACTTTCTTCAACTATAAAAGGGTGATAATAGAGTCCCTAGCTTAAGGGATTGTCTTGAGGATTTCATGAGTTAATCTAAATGAAGTGTTCATTGCTTCAAAATGTTAGCTGCACTATTACTATTGATACTACGACTGTTCTGTGATAGAAGTAATAGAGAGAAAATAGGAGTTAAGGTGGACTTTGGTAATCAGAGAAGGCTTTCTGGAGGAGGAAGCTTGACTTAGGAATGGAAAGATGGGTAGGATTCTATGAATTGTGATCAGAGGTCACACTAACAGACTATTTTCCAAAGATGGCAGCCAACGATATCTCCTAAGCCACAGATCCTTCTACAATGTGACCTTGACCCTCCTCCCATTGAGAGGTGAGGTCTGTGTCCCTTCTTGAATATGAAGTGGGGGGGACTTATGACAGCTTCAATCAATCAAATCCAAGGGAAATGATGCTGGGTGATTTCTGAGATTGGGCCATAAAAGGCCATGCAGCTTCCCCCTTATTTGCTATATCACTTTTATAGGAGGCCCATGAGCTCTGAGCTGCTATGTAAGAAGCCTAACTATTCTGAGGTTACCATGTTGTGAGGAAGCCCAAGCTATGTGGACTTCCTTCTGTAGGTGTCTGCCTGGCAGTCTTTGAGTCCTCCCAACCCAGGAACCAGACATGGGCATAGGAACCCTCAGGTGATTCCAGATTCCACTCCCCAGCTGCAAGTCACCCTTACACTTGAGGCTTCCCAAATGAGGCTTCTAACATCCTAGAGCAGAAACAAACCATCTTTCTCATGCCCTGTCTGAATTTCTGACCCCCAGAATCTCTGAGCATAATAAAATGATTGTTGTTTTAAGCCATTAAGTTTTGAAGGTGATTAGTTACCCATCAATACTTCTTATTATATGCAGCGAAAAGGCAGCTCTAATGGCAGGGTTGGCATGAGTAAAGTCACTGAAGAGAGCACAGTGAGAAGTCTGAGGGTAAGGACAGCAAGGAAAGGGGACAGTGGGGCCCATGTCCTGTTTCTTCCCACCCCTACCCAACACCATCTCATCATCTAGAGTAGGTAAATATAATGAAAGGTGATTCATGATAGTTCATGAAAACATCTGTGCAAATTCTAAAACGTCAACTCTGGTTCAATTCATTCTCTGACAGGGTGAAAGTTGCAAAGAATATTGCAATAAATAACATGAAATGTGTATTGATATGATTTGGTTGTGTCCCCACTGAACTTTCAACTTGAATTGTGTCTATCTCTCAGAATTCCCACATGTTGTGGGAGGGACCCAAGAGGCGGTAATTGAATCACGGGGACTGGTCTTTCCCATGCTATTCTTGTGATAGTGACTAAGTCTCATGAGATCTGATGGAACTATCAGGGGTTTCTGCTTTTGCTTCTTCCTCATTGTCTCTTGCCACTGCCACGTAAGAAGTGCCTTTCACCTCCCGCCATGATTCTGAGGCCTCCCCAGCCATGTGGAACTATAAGTCTGATTAAACCTTTTTTGTTATTGTTGTTCCTAGTTTCGGATATGCCTTTATTAGTAGCATGAAAACTGACTAATATAGTGAATTAGTACCGGTAGAATGGAGTGTTGCTGAAAAGATAACCAAAAATGTGGGAGTGACTTTGGAACTGGGTAACTGGCAGAGATTGGAACAGTTGGAAGGGCTCAGAAGAAGATAGGAAAATGTGGCAAAGTTTGGAACCTCCTGGAGACTTGTTGAATGGCTTTGACAAAAATACTGATAGTGATATGAACAATAAGGTCCAGACTGAGGTGGTCTCAGAAGGAGATGAGGAACTTGTTGGGAATGTGAGCAAAGGTGACTCTTGTTATGTTTTAGCAAAGATGCTGGCAGCGTTTTGCCCTTGCCCTAGAGATTTGTGGAACTTTGAACTTGAGATGATTTAGGGTATCTGGCGGAAGAAATTTCTAAGCAAAGCATTCAAAAGATTACTTGGGTGCTGTTAAAACCATTCTGTTTTAAAAGGGAAACAGCATAAAAGTTCAAAAAACCTGCAGCCTGAAGATGCAGTAGAAAAGAAAACCCCATTTTTTTGAGGAGAAATTCAAGCTGGTTACAGAAATTTGCAGAAGTAGCAAGGAGCCTAAGACCATGACATCCCCAAGACCATAGGAAAAATGTCTCCAGGCCACATCAGAGACCTTCACAGCAGCCCCTCATATCACAGGCCCAGAGGCTCAGGAGGAACAAGTGATTTTATGAGCCAGGTCCAGGGTCCCCATGCTGTGTGAGCCAGGTCCAGGGTCCTCGTGCTGAGTGCCAGCTGCTCCAGCCATGGCTGAAAGGGGTCAATGTAGAGCTCAGGCTGTGGCTTCAGAGGATGGAAGCCCTAAACCTTTCAGCTTCCATGGGGTGTTGAGCATGTGGTTGCACAGAAGTCAAGAATTGAGGTTTGGGAACCTCTGCCTAGATTTCAGAAGATATATGGGAATGCCTGGATGCCCAGACAAAAGTTTGCTGCAGGGGTGGGGGGCCCTCATGGAGAACCTCTGCTAGGGCAGTGCAGAAGGAAAATGTGGGGTTGTGGGGTCAGAGCCCCCACACAGAGTCCCTACTGGGGCACTGCCTAGTGGAGCTGTAAGAAGAGGGCCACCATCCTCCAGACTCCAGAATGGTAGCTCCATCGACAGCTTGCACCGTGTACCTAGAAAAGCCACAGACACTCAACGCCAACCCGTTAAAGCAGCCAGGAGAGAGGCTGTACCCTGCAAAGTCATGGGGGTGGGAGGGGAGAGCTGCCCAAGACCATGGCAACTCACCTCTTGCATCATCAGCATGACTTGAATGGGAGACCTGGAGTCAAAGCAGATCATTTTGGAGCTTTAAAATTTGAGTGTGCCACTGGATTTTAGACTTGCATGGACCCTGTAACCCCTTGGTTGTGGCCAAGTTCTCCCATTTGGAATGGCTGTATTTACCCAATACCTGTAACCCCACTGTATCTAGGAAGTAACTTGCTTTTGATTTTATAGGCTCATAGGCAGAAGGGACTTGCCTTGTCTCAGATGAGACTTGGGACTGTGGAGTTTTGGGTTAATGCTGAAATGAGTTAAGACTTTGGAGGACTTTTGGGAAGATATGATTAGTTTCGAAATGTGAGGACATGAGATTTGGAGGGGCCAAGGGTGGAATAATTTGATTTTGGCTGTATCCCCACTGAAATCTCAACTTGAATTGTAGCTCTCAGAATTCCCATGTGTTGTGGGAGGGATCCAAAGGGAGGTAATTGAATCACGGGGGCTGGTCTTTCCCCTGCTATTCTTGTGATAGTGACTAAGTTTCACGAAATCTGATGGGTTTTATCAGGGGTTTCCGCTTTTGCTTCTTCCTCATTTTCTCTTGCCGCCACCAGTAAAAAGAGCTTTTCACCTCCCGCCATGATTCTGAGGCCTCCCCAGCCATTTGGGACTGTAAGTCCAATTAAACCTTTTTTTTATTCCTGGTTTTGGGTATGCCTTTATTAGCAGCATGAAAACAAACTACTACATGTATGAAATAAACTAAAAGACCTTGAGGACTGACACTTAAGGGAACCCACCTCTCTCAGTGAGTGAAGAGTTTGTCCTGGGTCACAGTGCAGAAGTCTGTCTTCTTGGGTTCAAAGTCTGCCCCTGCCACTAATACCTGTGTAACTGTGGACAGATTACTTAACCTCTCTGTGCCATTTTGTCACACTGTATATTGGGGATGGGTAGAGATATTGGGGATCCAGGCTGCAAGCCAGGGCTGTGGAATAGCATCCTTAAGATTCTTAGAAGACAGTTTTATGGCAGTCCCCCCGATCTGACTGTACTCTGAGGCCATGTTTTACTGGCAGCCTGAAGGTCATTTATTACTTTGATAATCTTTTGCCAGGAAAGATTGGGGATTAAAAAATTTTTTATATTTAAGCCCATCAAGTCCTGGCTTCTTTACATTTTGTCTAAATTCTACATAAAAACTGAATAGTTCTTTCCTTAGCTCTTCTTTACTCTCCTGTACTTTATTGCTATTCATCTGTTGTTTAAATTGCTAGTGACTGGTGGTAGAGATTTTAAATAGAGTGGTGAAATGGTTTGGCTGTGTCTCCACCCAAATCTCATCTTGATTTGTGGCTCCCATAATCCCCATGTGTTGTGGGAGAAACCTGGTGGGAGATAATTGAATCATGGGGGCAATTTCCTTCATACTGTTCTTGTGGTAGTGAATAAGTCTCACGAGATCTGATGGTTTTATAAGGGGTTTCCCTTTTTGTTTGGCTTTCATTTTCTCTCTTGTCTGCTACCATGTAAGACGTACCTTTTGCCTTCCACCATGATTGTGAGGCTTCCCCAGCCACATGGAACTGTGGGTCCATTAAACCTCTTTTTCTTTATAAATTATCAGCAGTGTGAAAGTGGACTAATACAAGTGGAAAGGAGAATGGAATTGCAGCAAAAGGGGTAACCATGCTGCGTTAGGACCTATTAAATCAGTAGGTATGAAATTGTGGTACACAGGCCATTGGCTTCAGCATCATGTTTGGTACTTGTTAAAAATTCAAGTTCCCAGGCCTCTGGTCAGACCCACTGAGTCAGAAGGGGCTATGAAGGAGGAATCTGCATTTTAGGGACATGCATAAGTTCACTAAATGTAAAGACATTGCCTTCAATCAGGCTTTGTAGGTACCTACTTTTTTCCACTTGTGCCCAGACTGTAGTCCTAGAATTGGTCTCTCTGCTTCCTTTCTTTGTTCCCTGTATGGTTCTAGGTCTGGACAGCAAACAGATGGCTCAAATAGAGTACGCCTTTAATAAAGAGGTGATTTAAAGGTGCCAACCTAGGACAGTGCAGTACCCAAGGTTAAGTAACAGTGGGGAGCTGTCACCACGAGGATGAAGGAGAGCTAGAAGTTATCTGAGCTTGGAGAAGGTCAATGCTATTTGGCCTGTTTCCTAAAGAGTTCCTTTAATGTCCCTGGGTTGTTCAGTGGGAAGGTCCTATGCAAGGGCTCTTAGGCTATGGAGTGAGATCTTCGTGCAGTGGGGCCAGGTGGGGAGATGAAGATGTGGCTCTTTAACGGGTGGCTCCAGGGGACTGTGTGGAGAAACGCTGGTCCAAATTGTCCTCAGTCTCTCTTATTGCTGCCTTTTCAGGATTTTCTTGTCTTTTGAGAGCCCTGGAGTCCCTCCTATCTAGGAAGGAAGGGGAGCCAATACATAAATAAAAACTACGGGGCTAGAGAGTGATAATAGCTAATCCCTTCCAAGGACAATTGCTCTTGGAGAAAAAATATGGCTGATAGAAAAAAAGGACTGTTTAACTAGAAAGAAAGAGTGTCTCCTGGAAAAATACCACACTTTGGCACTGGAGTAGTAGCAATTTATAGGCAACTGCACGTTAAACTTTTCAAATCAGCCCCTCTTCTATTCTGTGAATCTGATGTTAAGCATGTTCCCTAAGAGGCTTTCCAATGTGTCTACTTATGGAAGCTCTATGAGGGAAGGGATATCTTGGTCTCTTTTGTTCACTGATAAATTCCCATAACCTGACACATAGCGGTGCTCTGTTATGTGCTTGCTCAATGAAGGAAGGAAGGAATAGATGAAACATCTCCTCAGTAACCTAGCTCCTGTCTCGAGTGAGACACACTTAGTGCCTCCCCTCTCCTTGTGGCCTGCCTGGGATTGAGCTGAAAAATTATTTTCATACATATTGCCTTCATTATAACATCATCTCTCAGAGTGAAGCTCTCTGACCACCCCGAAGACCTGTATTTAATGTGACGAAAGGTGATTTAATGGAGTTGAGGAGAGCGAAGCATAAAGTGGACAGCCATTTCAGAAAAGCAAAGCAGTCTGTCCCTCCAAGGGGAAAGGGGGAAAAAAAAGAGGAAAAAATTCAACACCCTCTCCAGAAGAGAGTGGAATAAGAAGATGTTTTGGTCAGCTCCATAGGAAGGCAAAAATGAAAGCCAGATAAGCCCAGAGGCTTCCCCTCCCCTGCAGTAGATAACTAACTTACCATTTATTTACCTTGGAGCTGATTATGTACTGGGTTGAGGCAGGCAGGGAGATTTTATTGACATTTGGTCTCCCTTCACACATTTTTTGTGACAGCCAGACATCAGGGACTGAGCTGCAGGATATTAAAGGATTTGGAAAAGTTATCAAGGAATGGGACATATTTATCAAAGCCACAGTGATATTAGAAAGCTGGGCTGCTGCTACACCTGGGTCTGTTACTTGATTAAAAAAATAATAATGATTCATCCTCTGGCTGGCTTTTGCACCTGGGCGAATGCTGAGGGGTTCTGTAGGACCACCCTTGACCAGGGATTTGCACATAAAGACCCTCTTTGGGCCTGGCAAAAACTGTAGGTGATAGATCACACTAGTGGCTATGGGGGATGGTGTGCCTGCACCTATGCACATGCACATGTGATAAAGTCTTGTGTTCCGCAGGAAGCTTCTATTGGTGTATTACCAGACCTCCCTGGGTTGGGCCAGTTTACATGATAGCCTTCAAGTATACCTGCGTACTCAGGGCATCTTTTATTTCTAAAAGATAACTAATTGGTTGAGTGACTAAAGGATTGGTGCACAAGAGGCCTCATGAGGGGTCTCTAACTTGCCTCAACCACTGCATTTCTGGTGAATAGCAATTATGTAATACAGGAAATCTCCATTTTTTAACACCAACAAGTAAGAATATTTCACGAGTCACCTCTATTTAGCTCTCCCCCCAATTTTTCCACATGAATTATTCAGTGTATGACTGTTTCAATATGTCTGTATTTGAAAAAACTGCTGGATGAACTTAAAGCAGCAAGAGGAAGTGCCTGCTTTGCAAAAACGATACTCACCTGCATATTTATCTTAAAAGGAAAGTCTTTTAACGCATTCACTCAGGTGAAAATATCATGGACAGCAAGGACTGACCAATGGCCATCAGGATCTATGGGGTTAATCCAGGTTTTGCCATCTGATTCCAATCCATCAGGCCTGGCTATAAATCGCTTATATGTCTGGGTGATAAAAAGCAAATACGAATTTTCAAAAGGTTTAACCTTGCATGGTATATAAAGAGAATACATAATATTCTCAAGCATAAATATGTCTCAAGACAAACTCACTGCATATACCCAGAATACATAATGGAGCTTACTGAGATGTATTTTTCCCCTAGAAAGAAAAAGCCAGAAAAAGCCAGAAATTCTGCAGTAAACTGTGTAGTTTCTGCAACTGAGAAATAGAACCTTTGCCTCTGACTCTTGATATCCTTCTAAAACGGCACGAAGTCTAGGTGAGGGAGAGACTGAAGTCTGGCTGAAGCTAGAGGATGGAAGACCTGGGACTCTAGCTGGCTTCTTGGGGAGCTTGGCCAAAACCATTTCATGTGATTGAATTCCAATTTCTGCATCTGGAAATAAGGAGGCTGATCCAGAAACTGACAGTTTCTAAGGCAGTTCTTCCCAAAATCTAGTGGGCAGGCAAATCCTCTGGGAATCTTGACAAATGCAGATTCTGATTGGGTAGGTCTGGGGTGGGGCTTGGAATTCTCCTTTTTTTTTTTTTTTTTTTTTTTTTTTGACAGAGTCTTGCTCTGTCGCCCAGGCTGGAGTGCAGTGGTGCGATCTCAGCTCACTGCAACCTGTCTCATGGGTTTAAGCCATTCTCTTGCCTCCCCATTCCTAGTAGCTGGAATTGCAGGCGCATGCCACTGTGCCCAGCTAATTTTTGTGTTTTTAATAGAGACGAGATTTCACCATGTTGACCAAGCTGGTCTCAAACTCCTAATCTCAGGTGATCTGCTGGCCTCAGCGTCTCAAAGTGCTAGGATTACAGGCATGAGCAAAGTTTACCATTTCTAACATGCTGTCTGCTGATGCCAGTGCTGCTGGTCTGAGAACCACAGCTTGGGTAATATGGTTCTAGCATTCTCCCCTTATCAGATGGACACAGACAGTGACTCTCACCCTTGGTTGCACATTGCAATTACCTGGGAAGCTTTCAAAAATGCCATTGCCCAGACCACATCTCAGCCTGATCAAATCAGAATAATCTTTGGGGATGTGACCCAGGCAACAATATGTTTTAAAGCTCCCAGAGTGATTGCAAGGTGCAGCCAAAGTTGAGTAGAAATGGTTGAAGGTACCACATGGCTGCACATACTTCGATGGAGCCAGCTGTCTTGAGGTTTGTGGTATTGTCACCCATACTTGTGATAATCCAGTAAATGGAGCAGATACTATTTACTGACATGGTAGTCTACGTTGTGCAATGGTGTCATAGAATCACAGCCTCCTCCTTGAACAGGTGAGGATGCTGAGCCTGTTTGTCCGGGAGACCAAGGCTGATGGGTTCCATGAACTTCTACAGGTAATGGGATGACAAAGTGCAACTTTTTTCTTTATAATGCTTCTTACCAAAGGCCAGATTAGTGGTTGCCAACACAGATGCCTACATGAGCTGGGTGGGCAGCAGAAATCATAAATCAGAGCCACATCTTTGCATATTTAAATACCAAAGTGTATCCTCTGATAATTATGCTCTTTCACATTTCTTAAAACTTGTGGCTGTGTTTTCCTTTATTTTCCTCTTTTTGTTAGAGACACGGGTACAAGAGAAATGTGTATCTACTCTAAGAAATACAGTAAAGCAAGTGCAGGGGTGGAGCCACATTTATGTGGGACCTGAGGTTTGTACAAATTGGGGGACCCTCTTTAAAAACTACACAATACTTTTACTTTTAGAAATTTACAAAATTGTATAACTGTCAAAAGATATTACTATCTATGCCTGAGGATGTGGAACAGGGTCCATATAGTGAGGGGACCTGTGGTTTAAGCTTCATTAGCTTCATGGGAAATCCACCTCTGGTACAAGTGCGAGGTAAAAGACAACACAGGTGGAATTTTAACACACAGTACTGTACTGTGCACCTCAGACCAAAACTTTACAGTAAAAACAAAAACGCACTGATGAAATGGCTGTGGAAGTTTAATGCAAGTAATTCCATGGAACAGATGAGACCTTTCATGACATTGAACTGTGACAGCAGCCATGAGTAAGACAGGTGTACTAGACCCTTGATACTCAAGGTGTGGTCCATGGAGCAGCAGGAGCACTGCTGCTGGGAGTTGGGAGCTGGTTAGATGTGTACAATCTCAGGCCCTAGCCCAGACGTCCACTCTTGGAACCTGCACACCTATCTGACAGGGGTGCACATTAGATGTTGCGGGAATATTGGTGATAACTTTGAGAACATAAAAGAAGAAAAGAAGGAAGGTAGCTATGAGTCAGTTCATTTATTAGTATTTGTTTGTTCATGCATTCATTCCTTTATGCTTTCAATTAATATGTATTCTTGGAGTGCTTCCTTTATGCCAGGAACTGTGATATGCTACTTACATGGGATTAGGAAAGAGACTCGCGAAATGGCTTTATCACTTGCCTTTTTCAATCTCCAAATTTTTAATTCCCTATTTCCCCCAGCCCCAGAAGGCACATCTTCACACATGCAGTGTGATGGCTAGTGCATCACATTTGTTCCAAACAGAAACTGACTTGTTGGACTGCAAACAGCTCGATGGCTGTGTGTGCTGAATGCCTTAAAGAGCCTGGCACAGTATATGGAGCTGAGGTGGTGCTGAGTGGACCTCCCTCAAAGTTCATTAAAACTAGGCAACGGTAGCCACCTTCTGAGATGGGTTTTTTGAGAGTCAAAGGGAATGACTGCCTTACAATGCCAGCCGTAGGTCTCTGCCCTGGGTTTCAGCTTCTAGATAACTCCCCACTACTTAATTCTTTTGTCTTGAAATGCAGGAAAATGAGGGTTCAGGATTTGGGCTCTGGAACCTGATTGCTTGAGGTTTAGGATTGCAGTTCCACCATCCCCTGGATCCGGGACTGTGGGGAAGTTAGGGCAATTCTCCATCCTCTGCTATAACGTGCATGTGGTAATAGTACTTAGCAGTGGTGTGAGTCACAGAGAGATCATGCACAGAGCACAAAGAAAGTGAGCCCCATGGTAAACATGAGCTGCTGCTAGGGCCATATCAATCACTGGCAAGTTAGTATGAGTTAGATCTTATAGCAAGGCTTTGATCAGGATGAGGGGAGAGGGGTGAAGCTACAGGGGAAGGGTCCTGAGTTAGATGAAAAAGCCAACTCCCTGCCAGCACACTTTAGAGAGGGAGTGGCACAGAGAGCAGGGTGTGAGGTGCCCTTTGCAAATGTGAGGAAGAAATAGCAATGTGCAGAATTTCAAGGGCTAAGAGCTGTGCTGGTTACCTTCTGGTGAAGGCCAGCTTCTGACGCCTTTGTTCCTAGTTGGCTCTGTGTTTATGCAATGAGACATCAAACTTGTGTCCTCTCATTAACCCTTTGTTTCTTCTTTGTTCCTGATATAGAACCCCCACACTCTGATTATTTTTAGAGCTGTGAGAAGTCAGAAGTCACTTCTGTTTACAGAGGCCTGCTGCCTTCAAAGGCATGAGGGAAGTGCTAACAGCTCTCTCCTCATCCCGTCCCACCGTTTGCAATACATTCTGGGGCGCTTTGCTCAACGGAAGAAAAAACACAAAGGAAAGCAATCTTTTCTGTCTGTTAGATGTTTACTTTCTCCATTTCTCCTGACCTGAGTGGGCTTACAAAACATACACATATACTTTTATGCTTCCCCTGCAAAGTGTGGAGGAACCAGGCAGACTCTGACATCAGTCAGTGTTTGTGAAGCCTTTGCATTCTATCCTTCCCTCACTACCTTCTAGTTTTCCTTTTACCGTCTCCCCAGCACACCAAATTGGTAGCCTCCGAACGAAGCCAGGGGAGACCTTGAGCAGCCCTCTGTACTGGGGGTACCTTCAGTGGACAATTCCCACCAGATCCTAAGCCCCCCAGTCTGAAGATCCATGGCCATCACATTTCCTCATTTCCACATCTAGAAATTTCTACTTTAGTACTATAGAGTGAAGGAGCTTAGAAATTCTTTAATCTAACTGCCATATTCTCCCAACGAGAATGGCAAGGCCTGGAGAGTGGAGAGGCTTTTCCTAGGATACAAAGCATGACCCTTTCCCACAGGGCCTTTCCCATAGAACATAAGGTTTATCAGTATTAACTATATATATGAAAATTATGTTGCAGGCCTTTTCCCAACATATTTTTGTTCTTTCCCATTGTTTATGGATTCTTCTGCCATGGTATAAAATTATGTAGTTATGCTTATATTCAATGATTAGTCTGTTTCTCTCTTCCCCATGCAATGGTTTTGGCTTTGCATCTCTTTCCCATGCAATGGTCTTCCATTGGTTTTAATATTGCCTCTGAAGGGTAGTAGAATATGCCAGTCACAAATATGCCACTTTGGCATATTTACATTACCCTCAGGGATGCCCCAGGTGTTACTAAATAAAGCTGCTTTGAGCACACAGGGAGCCAGGACAAGTAACAGGACTGATCAGGGTGTGTGAATTAATAGTACTTAGAGAGAAGATAGGGGCAAGTAACTATTCTGGTATATAGTCAGTTACTCTAGACAGCAGTGCTCAGGCTCTTCTTCCATTTTATGTTCAGAGTAGTATCGCATGCTCTGCTGAAATTGTGGCAGTGCTGGGTACATATCTGGGTGGTTCGATGTGACCAGAAGATTCTGTCACTTCTCTTTATTGTGATGTGTTTACACTGCACCAGGGTAGGGCCCCAGAAATAATAATTCTACAGTTCTGAGACCATCTACATGAAAGGACAAACATGCACACACACACACACACACACACACTTGCCTTTGAGTACACAATGTTCCTGTTCACATCTGCACATACCAGCACAGAGCTCACATGGATGATGACATCGCAGCTGGCACATCACTGAATATTCTTTTCCTACCTATCCACTTGCGTGTAATTTGTGCAGGGAAAGCTGTCTTCTACATGAAAGGACAAACGTGCACACACACACACACACACACACGTGCCTTTGAGTACACAATGTTGCTGTTCACATCTGCACATACCAGCACAGAGCTCACATGGATGATGACATCGCAGCTGGCACATCACTGAATATTCTTTTCCTACCTATCCACCTGCGTGTAATTTGTGCAGGGAAAGCTGTCTTCTCTAGATTTGGAGGTCAATGTCACAAAACGTCAGTCTCTGAAAGGAAATGTGATTAAAAAAACCTGCCTGGTATGCATGGCTTTAGCTATCTGTAGAATCTTCTGCGAGCTGACCAATGTCATAGGCACCATTGGAAGTGCTTTCCACATTGGGGCTTCTTTAAGGGGAGCTGTGTCTTCTGCCATAGTAGCTTTGTGATCTTTGGGAGGAAACTTACATCTCTGTACCTCAGTTTTCTCATTTGTAAAATGACAGTAATCATACTCACCCCTTGATATTGTATGTGTACGGTGGGGGATTCACATAAAATAATAAGACAGTGTGAAGACACTCAAATTACATCTGGCCCAGGGAAAAACAATAACAAATATTAGTTCTTTCTTCTCTTTCTCATGAGTTAAGAATGTTTACACATATGTTGTTAGGATAATATGGTGGATTGCCCACCTTACTATCTCAATAATTAGCTATGTGACTTGGGGAACATCACTTTATCTGTGCCTCAGTTTCATTCATTCATTCAGGCAGGCAGGCACTAAACATTTATGGAGTGTCTACTAAGAGCTAGTCATTGTTTTAGGTGCTGAGGAAACAGCAATGAACAAAACAGACAAAATTTTGGCCCTCATGGAGTATATAAACTAATCGGATGAATTAGAAAACAACCAAATATGTCCTTCAATGGAAAATAGGCAGTCTTCATAGAGTCTAAAATGTTAGAATGTGTCAGTCTTAATATATCTAAAAAGGTGCTGAAGTCTGTTCAATTCTCTGTGCTATGACTCATGTTTCCAAGGTATATCTGTTAGGAATCTTTTGATTTTAAATGTTAGAAGACTCAACTCAAACCAATTTAAACCACAAGAGAACTGGCTCACATAACAAAAAAAGTTGAGCAGCAATGTTGTCTTCGGGGACAGTTTGACCCAGTAGCACAAAAACTGTGCTACCAAAAACCTGGTTTCTCTTCATCTCTCTTCTCTGCCTTATTCCATTTTGACTACAGTTCCACATGGTGGCCTCCATTTTCCCCAGGTCCCTCATTAAAATTACCAATTGCTACCCAGCACCAGATCTTAAAGCACATTCACACCACACTACCCAGAGGCTTTCTCAGAAGTCCCACCAAATTGCTCCTTACAATCGACCCCATCCCTGAGTGTGAAGGGGAGGTCTACCTCCACAAGCCATACTGAAAAATGGGGAAGTGATCCCCTGAGAAAAAAATCAGGGTCCTTTTGCTTGCAAGGATTGAGAAAAGCTGGAGAGACAACCCAAGCTGGTGTATTAGTGCCTTCTCACACTGCTATAAAGACATACTGAGACTGGGCAATTTATAAAGAAAAGGCATTTAATGGGCTCATGGTTCCACAGGATGTACAGGATGCATGCCTGGGGAGGCCTCAGGAAACTTACAATCATGGCAGAAAGCGAATGGGAAGAAGGCACATCTACACGGCAGGAGCAAGAGGAAGAGAGTAGGGGGAAGTGCTGCACACTTTCAAACAACCCGATCTTGTGAGAATTCACTATCAAACTGTTATGAGAACTGCAAGGGGGAAATCCACCCCCTTGATCCAATCAATCACCTCCCACCAGTTTCCTCCCCCAACATTAGCAAATAGAATTCAACATGAGATTTGGGTGGGGACACAGAGCCATACTATATCTCCTGGATTGTCCCACAGGAAGCCCAAGCACATGCCCAGGGTTCAAACAATGCAAGAGAAACAAAGATGATTTCTTAAAAAGGCAATTTTATTATATATATATATATATATATATATATATATTTAAAAGCATTGATGTTATCATAGTGAGAAAATTCGGAGCATTGTTTCCATTGTAATTGTTTCATAGCTGAGCACTGTTTTTACTGTGAATAACACATGGGATTGTATAGAGCATACTATAATCTTTTCAGTGCTTGAAGGTCCCTAAAATCTTAATACAACCCTGTGGGCAATCAACAAAGTACACCTCCTGCAGCTGCAGCCATGATTTCCAGCATAGTGTTCTGTGTTCCTTGAGGGCAGAATCACTGGAAAGGGGTAGGAAGGAGTAAAGTGGTCTTTGGCTTTATACATCTGCAGGTTCTTGTGAGTTTGGTTAATGTGGGTCGGTCCTACAGAGGCTAATGATCTCTGAGTGAACTAAAGGTGTTGATTTCTGGGCCAGCCATGATGAGACACAGGCCTCCACCAAGACACAGTTTCTGAGAGAGCTGTCCCTCCTGAAAGAGAGAGAGACTGTCCCTACCTCTCTCCTCAGCACTCTCTTGGTAGCCACAGGACTCCTACTTAACTTAGTCAAAATGAGGGTCAATAGAAAAAGTCTAGAAGGAAATACAACCAGCCATTAGCAGTGGTTATCTTTGAGTGGAGAAATATAGGGATTTTCATTCATTTATTTCCTGAATGTCTATTGACAGCCTAGATTGTACCAGGCACTTTTCTAGACACTGTGAGTATAGCAGAGTACAAGGTAGAAATAATCCACCTGGCTTCATAGAGCTCACACTCAAGTGAAAGAAGACAGGTAATAAACCAAATAAATAAGCAAAATCTATAGTACAACGGAGATAAAACTAGGAAGAAAAAGAGATCTTGGGAAATAAATGGGGAATTGGGAAAGAGGTCAGATTGCAAATTTAATTAAGTGTCCAGTGAAGAGCTCACCAGGAAGGTGGCATTTGAATAAAGGCATGAAAAACACTCAGGAGCCGGCTATGTGGCTGTTTAAGGAAAGAGTGCTCCAGTCAGGGGAGAGGACCAGCGCAAAGTCCTTGAGGCGGGCTATGCCAGGCATGTTCCAGGGGCAGCAAAGAGGCCAGTGTAGCTGGGACAGTCCTATGGTGGGAGTGGGAGCCATAGACAAAGTCAGAGGTGTGGAAGAGTGGGCATACCGTGGGACTGCACAGGCCCTCATAAGGACCTCAGCTTTTGCACCAAGATGGGGAGTATTGGAGAGTTATGGACAAGGAGTGCCTCTATGTGGCTTACGGTTTAAGGAATCCCTCTGGCCGCTCTGTTGAGGACGGACTATGTATCAGCAAGGGAGGAACAGGAAGACTGATGAGGCCATTGTAAAAGCAGATACAATGACAGTTTGACTAGGGTGGCAGTGGTGGAGGTGGCAAGAAGGAGTCATGTTCTGGATCTATTTCCTTCTTTATTCATATTTTGCTATTTTCTACAGTTCCCTCAACTAAAGTGTAGGAAAGAAGACAAATGAAAGCTACATGCATTAATTAATTGGGGTGCATGGTGAGTTGTTGATATGGTTTGGCTTTATGTCCCCACATAAATCTCATGTTGAATTGTAATTCCCAATGTTGGAGGTGGGGCCTGGCCCAAGGTGACTGGATTATGGGAGTTGTTTCTAATGGCTTAGCAGCATACCCCTAGTGCTGTCTGGAGACAGAGTGCTCATGAGATCTGGTTATTTAAAAGTGTGTAGCATTTCCCACTTCATTTGTTCTCTCCTGCTCCTACATGTGAAGGTGTGCCTGCTTCCCCTTTGCCTTCTGCCATGATTGTAAGTTTCCCGAGGCCTCCACAGCCATGCTTCCTGTACAGCCTGCAGAGCTGTGAGTCAATTAAACCTCTTTTCTTCATAAATTACCCAGTCTCCAGTAGTTCTTTATAGCAATGCGAGAATGGACTAATGCAATTGCTGTAAGTCTCATTGCTGTTGTGAGCATGGAGAAAGCTCTCTCCTGGAGCCCTGGGCCTGGGACATCCAGAGAAGAGAGGAGGGCTTCATACCAAGGGTGGCCTTCCCAGCATGACATCCAGCCCTCCTGCTCACCTTAAGGCAGCTGTGACACATTCATCCAATGAAGGGGTCACCAGGGGAAGGTCACCATTGAGGAGAAGGTGAGATAGGGGACTGGATCTCTCACCAGTCTCAGCAACCTCCTCAGCAGAGACTATAGGGCCAGGAGGAGGTGACGTGATGGCAACTCGGACCTAGTCCCACTGATCACATGACGCTGGGGAATACTGAAGGGTTGTGGGAGCATCTGGACCTATGACAGGGCCCTGTGACTGGACCCTAAGAGGGCTGTGCCCATGCTTCTGCTCCTTTGCCTGTCGATGATGGAGAACTGTCTAGTGACCACCTGCACAGAAGTTGGTCTGTTATCCTCTTGCAAGATTAATGCTTGTATTCCCACTCTCTGTTGGAGGTGCTGTCCTCTATGGGAGCCACTAGCCACATATGGCTTTTTAAATTGAAATATAAATTAAGGGTAAATAGAATGAAACAATCAGTTTCTCAGTCTTACTGGCCACATTTCATGTGTTCAGTAGGGACCTGCAGCTGGGAGTCCACTGTATTGAATAGCACAGATCTAGACCATTTCCATTATCACAGAAAGTTCTGTCGGACAGTGCTAAGTTACAGGATGGGACAGGCTGTTTGACATTGACTTGCTGATGCTCATAGTAAACTGGCTACCCCAGGGGTAAGGCTTGTGGGGTGGGGCAATGTGCCATCAGGGAATTCTACTTGATGCCTGCCTCTTCATTCTTCCACAGCCTTCATGTTTCAACTCAAATGTCACCTTCTCTGTGATGACTCACTCCATTCCTGGGCTCCCATGACACTCACAAGTACAAATAAGATACTATTAAATTCTTGGAATTATGTAGAATCATGTAAGTTGTAGTCTGCCCCCATGTGACTGTCAAGTCTTTCCATGACTGTGACTGTCTTATTTACCAGTATGTCGCCAAAGCTTATGGATGCCCAACAAATGTCTGTGGCATTAAACATCATAGAGCCCACTCTGTCTCCATGACTGTGTATGTTTGCATAGGTCACTTAACCTCTCTGAGCTCCAACTGTATCAGCGTTAAAATGTAGGTGCCTGGGACTGGTTATATTATTAAGGCATGCAGTCAAAACCATGCATAAGATTGACAGAAACTTCTTTGCGTATGATGTAATAGAAAATAGACAAATCTTGGTAACAGACGTGTTTCTTCCACTTACCAGCTGTGTGAACTTGAGCAATGTACCCAACAGCTCTGAGACTTCTTATTTTTTTATTGTAAGCTCTGAGCCTTTTAATTCCCACTTGTAACGAGGAAGTGAGGAAAGTTATTGTGGAAGTGGTGCTGGGAACAGGGTCTGGCATATCATGGGGGATTACTACCCATTAAAACCCAACCTATTTTCAGGTAGAACGACAAGTTCTCTGGAAACACAGGTTGATGGTCCTGGGACAGCCTAGGGCAGGGTTTGGAGCTGGAACTCCCCCAGTACATGGCAGGCTGCCTCTGTGAGTTGTTTTTCTCAATGCACCTGATGGTGGTGGTAAGTATAATTCATCCCTGCTCACGGTTAATGGCTGGTGACATTTTGAAGACGGCTTCCTGGCCTTGGCTTTGCTGGCAGCAGGGGGATTTAAAAATGCCCGATTGATGTCAGGTTCCAAGAAATACAAAATATAATTGCACGCAGCACCTGAGAGCAGACACAAAGTCACAAGAATGAGATGCAGGCTCTCAGACTTCCCCGCAACCGTCAGACCTTGCCCCCAGTGACTGGGACGTGGTGGCCAGAGGGGGTCATCTGTCCTAGCTGTTTGGACATGCTGAAATGATGGGCCAATTTGCCATGGACAGAAGCATTTTGTGGGAACTTGGGGATTAAAATTCCACACGCCTGGAATCAATATTCTATGCTGGTGTTATAATTCACTTTTCGAGAGAGAGGACGTAGCTCTAGGAATTCTTGGGTAAAGTAAACCACATATCTACAGGATTAAGGGGATTTGCCTGCTTATAAATCGCACCCAGCAATGGGTTGGTCGAGGGTGTGGAGGGGGTGAAGGAGGATGGTAGGGGAGGGACAGAGGAGTGGATGTTCTGGGTCCCATCAGAGACCCTCGATCATAGCATTTCACGGGAGGCCAGCACGCCGGAGTGAGAATCAGACTGCTGTGATTTTTTGGATGGGAATGGCAGAAAACGGTGGCCTGGACTAGTTGGGTTGGCAGAAGCAGCCAGAAATGACTCTGAAGTCAGGCAGGCTGTTTAGGTAAGCACCATACACAGCTGGGACCCTTTCTGACACCACCATTAGCTACTACTTCTTAAAAGAAAACAAAATAGACAGATTTGTAGGATATTTTTTTCCCCTTAGACTTGCTACTGAGTGCGTGTCTCTGCTCATTTTGTTCTGCTTCGAGGGGACAAATGCGGATCAATGACCTTGAATGTATCAGGCCCTTTCACACGGGATAGAGCCAATTTGGACTGACTCCCAGCCGGCGTCCTTCACCCTTTCCCCTTCCTCACAGGCCCTCCCAAACACTTTTTCCTTTGGGGAGAGAAACCCTGGCAGAAGCCCTTAAGAGCTGGCAGGAGGCCCATGTCCCCAGCAGGATCACTGGAGCTTCCCTGGACTACAAGTCCAGGGAGGGCCAAGACTGGAACTGAAATGCATTTCTTGGTGTCAGCATGTTCCTTAATGGGTAACAGTTGATGTCGCAGAATCAGCCTGATGATTTGGCATGATTAGAAGGCGCCGCTTCTTAGGTGGGCCTGGGGATCATGGCTTGAGTGTGGAATTAGCTCTCTGCCCCCCAGGGAGGGAGCCAAACCACGCTAGAGAGAAGCCTCCACTCGCCCTAAGGAAGCAGAGGTAATAACTAATAACCTTCCCTCTGCCCCGCCTTCCCCTAACCTTGTCGTGAACCGTGGTTGTTTTGTTCAAAGAAGTGCTCGTGCAACCAGGCTCACTTTAATGAAAAGCAGACCCTTGCTCACCGTTGCCCCTCCTTGGGCAACAGAGATAAAAACCTAATGGCATGTCAGATCCTTGATGGCAAACTCGCCAGGAAAACAAAATTATCAGGGTAGAATGGAGGCAGTGGACCGTATCTGCTTTTGTACCATAAAATAACATAACCCGATGACCCCCTCATTTGCTGAAGGGGCACCCGGCTGGAAACATGGAGGCCTTTCACAAAAGTTCCCACTGCCTATCACGGCCACAACTCTGCTTCGAAACAACCTTGCTGTCGGCTCTCTTTTCTTCCCCTCCCCTCAGACATCTCAGTCCTCATTTCAAATTTCCAAGGCACAAGCCCTTGATGACAACACGTTTATCACTACACAAATTGTGAGACTCTTGACAGGAAAACGTTCTCAGAAGGTTTCCTGTACAGACACACATACCCACCCACACACATTCGACTCCACGCTGAAAAACAAAATTCCCAAACTATCTCTATCAGATAACAAAGTCAAAAAGTCCCTTACCTATCAGGTCACTGAAAGACTCACTTGACAATTCACACAATGATGTTTAATTGCATCCAAGAGATGTTTTGAAACAATGTCAGAAACTGAAGAATGGTGAAAGTCCTTTAAGAGCAACATTTCTGTCAGAAGAGCATAGTGACCTCAAGAAAACTTCCCTGAGTCATGAGGCTGGCTGCAGTGGTGACTTCTCTCCTTCTTCTCTCCCTCCTTCCACCTGTCACAAACATTTATAGAGCGTATATCACGAGCTAAGGTCCAAGGTAGATTCTGGAGAACCATCCTGAAGCAAGACAGGAATGATCCCTGACTAATTTCTAACCACTCATCTGTGGCAGAGCTGCTTCTTGCCCCCCAACATCCAATATCACTTTCTTTCTCAATAATAAGATCCCCAATTTTTAGCTAGGCACTTGGGTCTCCATAACAAAAAATACATGTCCTAGCCTCCCTTTCAGCAAGAGATGCAACCATGTGGCTAGGTTCTAAATAATGGGACGTAAGCAGAAGTACTGTGTGACGTTTCCAGGAAGTGTTAATGAAGCAAGGGAAGCGTATCATTTCCTCCATCTTCCCCCTTGTGGGTAGGAATGTGGATATGATGGCTGGAGTTCAAGCAGCCATGTTTTACCATGAGGTAGAAGTCGTGAATGGCTAATGGCAGAAGAGCAAGATACAGCCTTCAACTGTGGAATCACTTTGGAAAACCGGCCATCTCCTACAAAATTAAACATGTACCTGTACTATACTCGGCAATCCTACTCCCACTCATTACCCAGGAGAAATGAAAACCTATCTCCACACACAGATTTCCCCACAAATGTTGGTAACAATTTTTTTCCATAATAATCCCAATCTGGAAGCAACTGAAATGTCCAACAACAGGTGAATATACAAATTATGGTGTGTTCATACTATAGAAGACTAATAAGCAATAAAAAAGAACAAACTACTGATACTGCAACATCGGTGAATCCCAAAAGCGTTATGCTGACTGAAAGAAGCCAGAAACAAAGGAATAGCTATTGTATGACTCCATTTACATGGAATTCTAGAACAGGCAAATCCACTCCCTGGTGATAAGTGTCAAATCACCTGGAGAGGGGCACGAGTAAACTTCTGAGCCAATGGAAATGTTCTCTTTTGGTTGGGCTGTTGATTACATGGTGCAAACATTTGTCAAAATTCATCAGGATCTGTGTATTTCATCATATGTAAATTATGCAATAGTAATGACAATGATATTGATAATAATAATAGCCTGGGTCCTTTTGACTTTGTAATGCCACCTTTTCAGCCCTCAACTGTCCACCTCTGAACCTTATTTATGATGAGAGAAAGAAACTTCAGCCAGTCTTCTCTGGCATTTTCGATCACTTTTTGCTAATCCTGTCTTGACAGCACTATATCTTCTCCACGCCAGTCACCAGTCATGCAGGCTGACTCCTCTCTCTGCTCTGAGTGGTAAAGTCCACAAGGGAGTAGGTCCCAGGAGCTATGACACAGGTGAGATTTGACAGCGAGGTTAATCCAAGTGCTGCAGTTTTGAAAAATCTCACTCTGGCCCTTATTCCAGGATTTCCCCAGCCTGAACACACAGCCAAGTCTCCTTGCTCATTCTCAACCCACCCAGTAGAGTAGAGCATTGCAGACTCCGTGCCCTCACACCTGGTAGCCCATTTGGAAAGTAGGATCCCAGTTTGTGGGGTTTACTTTGGTCAGCCGATTATTCTTGAATGCCGGTACTAGGACTATTCTTAGCACACCGTCAATCCCTAGGAGACTCTGAAGGTGCACACGGTTGAGTAACAGCTGCATCGTGGCTATTACCAATGGCATTATCATCATCATTATTGCTGAGATTTAGCTTTTGTGGTATGCCAATCAGGGGAAGTTTGGGGGCCTTTTCCATAATTGGAAGAACCAGTCCAGGGCACGCGTGGGTTTCCATTTGGAGTGGGTGTGACCTCAGGAGAGGCATATTTTCTTGTACATAGCTGGGGCTGGCATTTCTAGTAGTTCCAGTAGGCAACTGCCTGTGTGGAGGGATTTCAGGTTGATCCTCTGTCCTTCTCTCCTATCTTGCCCAGCCCTGCCACCTCTGTCCCACCAACTAGTCCCCTCACCAGCAACCACAAATTCTACAATTAGGGATTCATTCCTTTGACTTTACATTTTCTCTGCCATTAAAATGCAAATTCTTCTGGTAGTTTTCCAAGAATTGTGTTTCATTTTATTTTTTTTTCACCTTCTCTGTTAAAATAAGGAGGTGGAATACATAAAGGGCCTCATGAGAAGGCATTATTGTGGAAGAAAGAGCATGAAGAAAAAGAAGATGGAGCAAGGTCAGTGAGGACAAAACAACAAGAAAGGTGAACACTTCCTGTGTTTTTAGCATGCCCTGGGTGTTGGCTCCATGATGTTATGAGAGTGGCCCTATTCTTGAAGTTTTATTTAACAAACACTTGATGCATGCTATACACCCAGGCACTGTGGCAACAGCTATATGAAACTTAACTCATTTAATTCTCATATCAACCCCATGAGGTGGGTTTATTAATATCCACAGGTTATAAAGGTGGAAACTGAGGCACCTGAGGCACAGAGAGATTAAGTAACTTGTTGAAGGTCACATGGCTGATATTTAGCAGAGCTGGGATCCCAGTCCCTGACACCTAGCTGCCAAGGTGAGCTCATAAGAACTTTTATGTAACTATAAAAAAGCAGATTATTGCTCTGCCATCATTGGAAGATCTTAACTGCCCAGATATCTTGCTTTTGTGTGTGTGTGTCTGTGTGTGTGTGCGTGTGTGAGACAGGGTCTCACTCTGTCGCCCAGGCTGGAGTGCACTGTCATGATCTCAGCTCACCACAACCTCTACCTCCCAGGCTCAAGCCTCAGCCTCCCAAGTAGCTGGGATTATAGGGATGGACCACCCCACCTGGCTAATTTTTGTATTTTTAGTAGAGATGGGGTTTCACCACGTTGGCCAAACTGGTCACAAACTCCTGACCTCAAATGATCCACCTGCCTCGGCCTCCCAAAGTGCTGGGATTATAGGTATGAGCCACTTCTCCCAGTAGATATCTTGCTTTTTTATTCATACAATATTTTTCAAATAGATACTAATATTTTTTTCACAATGAGATGTTTTCGTCGTAAGGATACACCCACATATTTCCAGCATTTCACTTTCCTCCCAATATATTTTTCCAAAGTAAAAAGGTGTGGTATCTGTTTCCTTTTTTTTTTTTTTTTAAAGTCTACAAGCAAAATACCAGGACAATAACAAAAAACCCCGACTAGTGGATGTTGTGCCAACAGCTCAGCGACATCAGGACCCAGGATGCATACCCTCAGTCCTCTGAGATACGTTTCCTGAGATTTTTGGGTGAGGGTTCTTTAATAACAAGAGGGAAGAAACCTAAAAATATTGTTCAACCTGGAGATACCACAGGTGAAGAAAGGAGACACCACCCTGAGGAGCAGAGAGGACAAATAGTGGAGTGTTTTTAATGGAAGAAAAGCCAAGGTGTAGAACAGGTCTCTTGTGTTAGTTGTGACATCTGTGGAAGGTTCTGGAAGCTGTCAGCTCCAGCACTGGCACTTCCATAAACCTAGGCAGTTGGGAGTCTGCCAAGGCCAGGAGTGGGGGGGTGACATTTTGGAGAACAACACCTGAAGCCTTTTTTCCCCGAGAAATAAAAACCACATGTGTAACTAAGGAGAAGCAGACCATTCCACAGAGAATTTCCTATTCATACCTGGGTGGAATTGGAATCTTCTGTGAACTTTGTTCCTGCCTCCGTGTCCTTATGCTAATGACACTGGTGTTTCTTTGTTTGCAGAGGCCACAGGAAGGAATGGTTCATGTTTTGGAAAGATGGACCAGGTTTAGGCAGGGTTGAGACAGAAGAGAAAGGACACAAGCTCCTGGTGGGTACAGGGAAAAGACAGGATTCTGAACTGAATACAGGCCCTGCTCCAGTGATACGAGCTCTGATGACATCCATGCTTTCTGCCCCTATAGTCCCCTGCTCCCCAACTAACTGGGGCTGCCAATCTCTAACCTGACAGCCTGGCCTTTCCTGAAGGCCTCGATCAGTCGAGGCCAACATCTCACTTGATCCTTCCCTGAAATTCCGCTACCTATCTGTAGCCACATCAGTTTAGCTTAGGGTCCCTCAAAACTTGCTACCAAGAAAAACCTCTTTCCACCACAACCCTGTTACCCCTTCACACTCCCCCATTTTCAAGGCCTCTGCTGTTGCCACTCTCAGAGTTCAGAGAGACTTTCAACTCCTTTTCATAGCTGTTCCACTGCCCAGAGCCTGCCCAATACACTGGGTGAATATCCCATGGCCCAGACCCAACCTATCCCATATTACGGGAGCCCTCTTTCTAATTGAGGTTCCAGATGAACTGAACTCATGAGTGAATAGGCATCTATGTGCACTTTATCTAATGTCAGCTCCCCTCAACCATCCTCTGAGATAGATACCATCGTTCTTGTCCAAATAACCTGGATACCTGGGGCTCAGAGAGGTTGGGGCACTTGGCCATGACCTATAGCAACCTTTCTCAAAGTGAGTTCAGTGGAACACTAATAGCATGGTGAAAAAGAGTCATAAAACATCATTTCACATACTATGCCTCCCAACTGGATTCAAAATGAACATACTCACTAAAGGCTCTGAGACTGTCCCACATCCTTAAAAAGATTGACACCCCCCCCCACCTCCAACATCCCAACTCTTTTTAACTTATTTCAAAAACATAGCATTTCCCTAACTTATTTGACCATAGAACATTTTTCCCATGCGACTTGTAGATTAAATTACCATACAACAGAAATTCACTCCATCTCTCTAAATCTTCACTTCACAAAGAGTATATTTTCTTGTCCCATGGATGAAAGGCTGGGCTATGTGACTTGCTTTGCCCAATGGAATGAAGGTGGTGGTGATCATGTGCCAGTTTCAAGCCTAGGCCTTAAGAAATATTGCATGTTTCCATTTGCCCTTTTGTGACTTTCTGTGTTCAATGAGAAGTGCATACCCCAGGGGGCTGCTTCCCAACCATCCTGATCCCTGAAATGAGACACATGTAACATAGCTGACCCAGCCAACCTGCAGATGCACAAGTGAAGAATAAATGCTAATCATTGCATGCCACTGAGATTTGGGATTGTTTGTTACACAGCATCATTATTAGTGATGCCGATACACCAATACACCAGTCCTATTTAATATCTTATAGAATCACAGCACTCAATGGAATCTTCTTTTGAAAATGCTGAGTTGAAGTCAGCAAATGGCCATCCAGAGTTGCACTCAAGGCTTCTAATGCCAAAATTCTAAGGCCTGCTTTTTCTCACTGAATCAAGCTGACAGAAATAAGCAACATCTGCCTCCAGGGTTGGAAAAGCTGCCCTGAGACAGTGTGATTTGGGGATTTTTTACTGCAACGAGATATACAGGGGATGGGGCAGGTGATACTCATGGAGTCTCCAGGCTGGCACTCTGAGGCAGGTCTGGAGCCCTCAGGCAGGTGCACCAGAGGCAGGAAACGTGCTGCTGTAGTCCCTCCCAGGCCAAATCCCAGGAGGCACTGCATCACAGAGGTTCTCATCTCAGACTCTTAGTACTGCTTTTGAGTTCTCTCTTTCCTTAAACCTGCAGAAGCCACATTATTTTCCAAGGTCCTTGTCAGTAGCCTAAATTCATACCAACTTGCTGAGTTGTTGCAAAGTGCAGAATTGATGGTACAGAAAGACATTAAACAACCTACAACCCTTTAGACCATGTCAACAGATCATCCGTAGCCGCAACTGAAGAAACATTTCATTAAATCCTTGCAGTTTCTCCCCAAAGAGTAGGAGTGCCCTTCTATCTTTCAAAAACAGATGGAGGCCTGGCATGATTTTCACTCCAGCTGGGACAGTGGATTCACCTGAGCTAAGCTCTAGAGAGGGTCGGTTAATCTTCATTCAAGAAATACATCTTGAGTACCCTAGGCCATGGAGGAACTGGAATACATCGTGTCTGCAGGGAGTGGGTATAATCCCAGGCCAGAAGGGAGAGAGGCAGGCCAGTGACAACTACAACACAATGTGCTGAAGGAGTGTGTGAGTCTGAAGGTTCTTTGTAGGCAGAAAAATACCTATCAGGGGCTGTCCATATATAAAGGCAATTGCGAAGCCCCCCTCCACTCTACCAAATAGTGGTTATAGGGCTACCCTCACAGTTAAACTGGTACAATATGCACAGAATGCGACTGATTCATAATCTATGGGGTGAAGCTCCACCCTGTAATGGTGATTGGCTGACAGAAGAGTGAATGACCTCCAAAATGCCAGCTTAAGCTGAATGGGGATGTGTCCTGGGAGGCAGCCCTGGAATGAGATAGGAAATTAGGAATTCTCTCTCACCTGTAGACCACTTCTACTACACAGTGGGATATGTACCTGCTCAGAGCTTCCTAATTCTCCACCTTAAATTCCAGGCCACTTGAGAAACGCTGACTCATTCTTAGTTTAGAAAACTCCAGAGAAGACTTGTGATTGGCCCATCTTGGGTCAGGGGCCATCCTGAACCAATTAACAGAGCCCAGTGACCATGTTAAATACTCAGTCCCAGGGGAACTACCATGTTCTGGCAATTAACAGAGGAAGAAAAAAAATAAGAGTTTGGCCAATAAAGGGAAAAACAGAAACTGTTGTCAGATTTCTGGTTGCCCGGCATCTGAACTCCTTTTCTCTGAATCTAGGTAGGAGGTAGAGCCCACCTGTCACTTGAGCAGCTAAAAATGCATGGCACTTGCTGTAGCAGACACTGTTATGCCCACGCATAAGCACTTGGCACTCACCACTCCTATATATGGCAATGTAAGCACATGCAACTTTTGATACAAACAAGGTTAGATGGGCATAGAAGTTGACTTCGCTCAAGAGGTAACGCCTCCTTCAACCAATGACAGGTGGGAACTGGTCAATCAAAACTCCAGTTTCCCCACCCATCAGATAGGATAACTCCGAGAAGGTCTATACTATCTCCCAGAGGTCCGCAACAAGAATGATCCCCAGTTGCCCACAGCAGAAAAGAAATATCTATGCATACACTTAGATCATTTAAGCCAAATGCCTTTTTGGGCTTAAATGATAAAGTTTCATGACCTGTCCTTTATCAACTTCTCTCTTTTCCTATCTCAATACCCCACTTCCTTCTGGCACTTCCTGGAATCACTTCCCAAGTAAATTATCCTTATCTCAGGGTTTTTGCCTGGAGAAACCCAAAGTAAGACACTTGCCTTCTCGAACTTCCTGGTGGTCAGGCCATGCATGTGTGACATAGACTCAGCCAGTCAGATATACCTGCCATAGATTGGAATCGGCAGCTAGGAACAGTGGGAAATTCTTTCTGGTAGTAGCCGTGGTGGCTATAACATCCAGATCCCAACAGGGACCAGTGAACAAAGGAGTCATGTCTGTCAGCTGTTGGCAGTACAAGCTGGTGTTCTTGCTGGCTTGGATCTGCCTCCCCAGCTGCTCTCTGACCTCTACCTGCTTTTCAAGGCTGGTTCAGCAGTTTTACCAGCAACTTGGCAAATCACCTAATATTGCTTCAACAATTCCTTCAATGATCAAATTAAGTCAGACTTTGTTCTAAAACCCAAGCTGCCATCAGCAAATGTGGCCACTCATATCATTTGTTCATAGGCAGAGAATGTGATGTCAGGCTGGTGAGAAGGTCTGGCATCACTCTGCATTAGTCTGATTAACCATTGTGACTTGGATATTTAAGTCTCCATTGAGCCGGATGAGTGAGTTGATCCATTCTTGGGATGCTGAGAGCATCCGGTTTCTGAGGCTGCGCAGCTGAAGATCTGACTGCCACCCACGGTGAGTTCACCAAAACGCCACCTCAGAGGAGAGTGGGCAAGTTTCAGCCTGGGCGACCAGCAGATTCTTCCCGGACATCACTTTCCTGTATCCCTCAGAATCAAGGCCCTTCGTATTTGAAAGAGCAACACTAAGAGTCTTGCCACCATCACCCGATCAGAGTCACTCACAGGTGAGAGTCCTTTTAGGAGTGACACAAGAAGTGCAGAGAGCTGGAGAAAATGCCAGTAGGGAAATCTGTAGATATTCTGTCCAGAGGAGAGTAAGCACAGAAAGCCAAATGTGCAGTTTTGAGCTACTACTAAAACCTCCTCAGTGTAGGGAAGAGAGAAAAAAAGGCAGATATTTTCTTACTTTTCTGACTTCTTCCTGGCCTTGATCAAATTAGCATTGTGAAGTGCCAGTCTTGTCTGTACATATGCAGAAGAAACATTAGAACAGAATAGAGTAAGAATGGAATGGAATAGACTAGAACAAGCTGAGTTCATGATACAGGCAAACAACACCATCTTGCTACTTCATAATTCCTGCTTCAGTCTTCCCTTTCTTCCATGAAACAAATGCCATATAACTTTACTGCCAGCAAAGAGGGTGAAAACAAGCAAAAAGAAAGTTCCCTTGTTGCCTCCAGGTGACTGTGGGAGGTCGGTCAGAAAGGCCCGCTTTTGCTGAAGCTGCATTTACACACTGACACACTCCTCTCTTGTTAATATTTGCATTGAACAAGCCGTTTTCTGTGCTGACATTTTGCATCTAGTTAAATGCCAGCAAATCCAGAGAGATGTGGCTTTGACCTGTGGTTCTGCCCTTTTGGACAAGCATCTGATGCTATGGTCCTTTCATTCTAATTTCTTATATTCCACATTTTGAATTCTTTCATCTCTAATTTTTTTAACTGGATGAAATGCTTCAGACTTAATATTATCTTTGCTGAATACTTAATTGAGAAATGTTGTTAAAAAGGCATTTGGCTTAAATGATCTAAGTGTATGCATAGATTTTTCTTTTCCAAGAGTAAAGTGGCTTTGAATGATGTTGTTATTATTAGAAAATGAAAGAAAAATTTGCCTTAAAATGTTTAGTGTAGTATTTTTTTTTAGAGTACATGGCTTTGCTAACCATGAAGGAGAAATTGCTATTGAGGATTTCAAAAGTCTAGGGAGACAGCAGGGTGTAGCGATGGAATTGTATGGGCTCTAGAAGAAAGGAATCTTCAAATCGGGCACCCTCCACTCACTACATCTTGGATATGAGGAAATGAGGTGCAGAGAAGTTAGGGGGCTTTCTACCTCTCATGGTGGTCCAAGGTTTTCATTGCCAGGTCTAATTCCATGGCTTCTCCATGGCTTCCAGGTGGGAATAGGGTAAGGATGCACTCCTCTTCCAGTTTACTCCACAAGTCCTCTGTAGTTCTGAGACCACATTCAGTGGCCACAGCTGAGGGCCAGGAGGCATGGACAGTCAGCCAAGCTAAGTCCCTTCTAACACTTTGGCATCAGGACACAATGAGTTTAGTTGTCTCCTTAGTCGGATGGTTGCTCTGGGCAGCAATGAACTATTAGTCTTATGTAGGAGTGTGTGCAGAAGCTCCAAGCCTATAGCCTGGTAGGCTAGGAGGCCCTGACCTCAGCTCTTACCCTTCCAGCTCTTGGCTGCCATTTCTCTTGAGATCTACTTGTGCTGCATGCCCTTGGGGCTTGTGCCCAGCCCCAGCTTCTTTACCTAAAGCCCCTTTCCTTTAACTAGCTCTGGGTCTTTCATTTTCTGAAATCAAGCAATCTCTGATTAAGTATCATGGTCCTGTGGATTCCAGGAGAGTTACAAACCAAATTGTTCAAATGCAGTTCTATTGTCTTAGCAACTTTCATCCTAAAAAAAGATATGTTTTCATCAAAAGAAGAAAATGATTTTTTAATAGATAAAGTTCCATATGCTTTGGTTCATGAAACTTTAAAATTTTGGTCAGGCCACAGAATTCGGACTTTGGAAACCCAAGAACAATGTGGAAATTCTCCTTCAAATCTTTTTTATTTTTCTTTTCCTCTCTTGGTTCTTATTTTCCTTTTCCTCTCTTGGTTCTGAAGAATTTCTCCCATGCTTACATTCTGGCAACTCCACATTCATAAGATCTGTACCTTGGCTTCCTATTTCATTCATTCAATCATTCAATCATTTATGCATTCAACAAATCCTCATTACCTACTAAGCACCTGGTATTGTATTATGTGCTGTGAATTCAGGGATTGATAGGAAAATTTCTTCAGGGTACTCAGTGGGGGAAGCAGACAGGAAATTGCTGAGTACAGTAGAATAAAAGTGCTCTGGTGGAGGTGGTTACAAGGTTGTCTGAAAGCACAGAGAAGGAGCAGGTACCTCATTTAGCTGAGTAGAGCTGGGGGAAGGTAGTCAGAAAACACCTCCAAGAAGTGAAGGTTGAGCTGAGGCTTGATGGCTATGTATGTCAGTTCATGTCCTCTGGGTAGCAGACATCAAGATTGAATTAGACATCTGTGAGGGATACATGAGGGAAGCCGGAGAAGGTAAGGAGGGCCTTCCTTCAGACAGGGAGGCAGGTGCAACCCCATGGAAGGAGAGAGGAAGGAAGAAGGGGTGGGTAGAGAGAGCCTCAGTTGGCAGCACAGTTCTGAAAAAGTCTCAGCCAGGCTGATGGGAAGCCCCTGAGCACAGACTACGCATCAGAGACGTCCCATGTAAGGCAGGAATGACCCAGTGCTAGTCCTGATCCCTCTCCTCTTCGTACTTTGTCATGGGTGCGAACAGCCTGGAGAGAGGGTTGCCCCAGCAGGAATTCTGCAAGAGATCCTGAATGTGTGGCAGCTGGAGGCTGTCAGACAATGACATTACTCCCAGGACATGTTTCACTGGAGGGAAGTCTGAACAGCGCCCTCCCATGGCTGCCACACTAAATGAAGCTTGCCCTGGTGAAGAAGGTGGAGAAAGATGCTTCAAGCAGGAATGGATAGCATGAGCAAAGGCCTGATGGCAAAAGTGACCATGACAAAAGAACACACAATGGGGAAAGGACAATATTTCTAATAAATGATGCTGTAAAGACTGGATATCCACATGGAGAAAAGTGAAATTAGACCCTTATCTCATAACATACACAAAAATCAACTCAAAATGGATGGATGAAAAATTTCAGTGTAAAACCTGAAGCTATAAATCTACTAGAAGAAAACATAGGGTAAAAGCTTCATGACGTTGGTCTGGGCAAAGATTTTTTCAGTATGACCCCAAAAGCACAGGTAACGAAAGCAAAAGTAGACAAATGAGACTGTATCAAACTAAAAAGCTGCTGCATAGCAAAGGAAACAATTAACAGGGTGAAGGAAAAAAATATTTGCAAACCATAATCTAATAAAGAGTTAATATTCAAAATACATAAGGAATGCAAACAACTCAATAGCAAAAAAACGAGTAACAGAAATGGGCAAAACACCTGTATAGACATTTATTAAAAGAAGACATACAAATAACCAACAGGTAAATGACAAAATGTTCAACATCACTAATCATCAGAGAAATGCAAATCAAAATTGCAATGAGATATAATCTCACACCTGTTAGAATGGCTACTATCAGAATGCCCAAATATAACAAATGTTGGAGAGGATGTGGAGAAAAGGGAACCATCTGACACTGCTGGGGGGAATATAAATTAGTACAGCCATAATGGAAAACAGTATGGAGTTTCCTCAAAAAAAAAAGTAAAATAGAACTACCATATGATCCAGCAATCCCAGTGTTGGATATATATCCAGAGGAAATGATATCAGCATATAAAAGAGATGTCTGAACCTCCATGTTTATTGCACTGCTATTCACAATAGTCATGTATGGAATCAACCTAAGTGTCCATCAACAGATGAATGGTTAAAAGAAATATGGTATACATACACAATGGAATACTACCCAGTCTTAATAAAGAAGGAAATTTTGTCTTTTGTGACAACATAGATGAAACTGGAGGACATTATGCGAAGTGAAATAAGTCAGTCACAGAAAGACTGTATGATCTCACATGTGGAATCTAAAAAAGTTGAACTCATAGAAGCAGAGAGTAGAATGGTGGTTACTGGTGGATGTGGGATTGGGGAAATGGGGAGATGTTGGTCAAAGGGTACAAAGTTTCAGTTAGGAGGAATAAGTTCTGGAAACCTAATGTACAGCATAGAGAGTATAGTTAACAATAGGGTATTGTATACTTACAATTTGCTAAGAGTAGAACTTAATTATTCTTGCCCCAAAAAGGCAACTATGTGAGATGATGGATATGTTAATTAGTTTGAGTGTGGTAATCATTTCACAATGTATACATGTATCAACACATCACATTGTTGTATACATTAAATATATACACTTTTTATTTGTCAGTTATACCTCATTAAAGCTAGGAAAAAAGAAAAAAAAGTGAATGTGGCAAGCTTGGGAGAATCGCAGGTAGTTCAGTGGACCAGAGAGAAGTTTGACTTTAGGCTTAATGTAAAGGGAGTAACTGAAAGCTTAAAAAAAGGAGAATGACAGAGTAAATCTCCTTGACTGCGAATTTAAAATGTCCACTGAATCTGGTTGTGCAATGGATACTTTCAGCCCCCAAAGGTACCATCTCTTCCTTATAACTAAAGGTGTCCACCAACTGGATGGAAAGACTCACACAATACTATTGTATATTGAGCACCCAGTATGTACCAGGCACTATGAAGCCCCAGTCCTATAGTAACTCATTTAACTCTCTCAACAATCCTATAGAGAAGGTCCTGTTATGTCCTCATTCACAATTGTAGAAACTGAGGCACAGAGGGTGTAGTAACTTGCCCAAGGGCATACAGCTGAGAATCCTGGGACTGAACACACTGTGTCCTCAAGCCTCCACTCTCAACCGCCATACTCATCTTTTTTCAAAATTTTGTCTCTATAGAGAGGTATGCAAGTGAAAAATTGTCCCATAGGCATCTCCTACTCATGTGACCCCATCAGCCTATGTAAGAAGACTGCTTAGAAATGTGAGGGAGCTATACAGGTGTGTGTGGGAGTGGGGGATCATCTGGAGGGAAGCATAGTGTTTTTTCTCCTCCTAGGTTCCACTTCCCACCACACCCCTGCCACCAACCAATCGGGGGTCTTCAGGAGAAGTGTTCTCATCTGTGTAATAGAGCCTGCCAGAAGGGGCACCTGGTGACCCTCTTCAGAGGTCTAATTCTGTGCTGCAGAAACCTAGGGACCTGCTCAACCTGTGCACTGGAATTCTAGGGAGAGCTTGAGCTGTCCCTAGGAGGCTGGGAGCATTCTCTAGCAGAGAGCAGCAACTGCTTTCTGCCTAAAAAATCTGGAAGGAGGAAGAGTGGCTGGAATCACCTGTGACGGCAGGTGAGGGAGAGAGGGCAGAAAGTGTAGCAAGACTGCACTCCTAGGACTAGGAATGGCAAGGGTGTGGGAGCTTCTGGAGACCAAGAAACTTCTGTACAAGGTAACTGGGCTGGCACTGTTTCAAGAGAGCTGCCTGCTGGAGTGAGGGGTCCCAGCAAAGAGAGGTTGTGGGGTGTAACAGACTAGGCAGGAGTTGAGAGGGTGCCTTTTTACTGTAAAGTTCTATAGTAACTCATGTAAACCTCAAGACAACCTTATAGGGAAGGTCCTGTTATGTCTTCAACAGAGACAGTACAGTACTGAGGACATTTAGAGGCCTCCCAAACACCCATGGAAATGCTCCAGGAGAAGGCATCATTTGGGAGCCTCGCTAGAGAGATCCAGTGATGGGATTATTACAGGGTGGCCAGGTAAGTGTGACTGTACTCTTTTCTCCCACCTCTCTTTCCAGACTCCAATGTGTCGGAGAAGAAAGGAAGACCCAGAAACAGCCAAGGAGAGGGGCTGAGGAATGAGATGAAGGAGACAACAGATTGTCCTTCCCATTGCCAAACCTTAGGGTGGGCCCTAGGGCATTGGACTGGGAAATTGAAGGTTCCTGGAAGGTATGGGCGCTGAGTAAGATGTCAAGGGATAGGGAAGGGAGAGGTGATAGTTATAGGTGCAAATGCGGATGTTGGAGCAACAGTCTGTTTCCTAATACTACCCCATCAACTTCAGTCCATGTAACGGGCTAGTTTTACATGCATCTACTGACCAGCCACATATACATTTAGTCCTTTGAGAAAGAGGATACTATTATACTCATTTCACAAATGAGGACACTGAAGCTCAGAGAATTGAGGGTACTTGCCCCAAATCTTTAAATTCAAATCACTTCCTTTTTGGTTAACTTCATGAGTTTCATATTTTTTATGTCATAAAATGGGAGATGACCACACTTACAGTGTCAGCGCAAAGTCTAGGGAGGTTCTGAGCAGGAATGGGAAGGGACACCTGGCCATGGGCCCCCGCTGTGGCAGGGGAGCTGTAAGGTTGGAGACAGTCTAATTGCCACCCTGATGACTTAGCCTCAGCTGGGGATGGGCATGTGGACACATAGAATGATTTCACCTCTTATTTTCATGGTGACTGATGCCAGTGGGCAGTCAGTTGTGGGAAAGGCATGGCAGGGAGGGTACTGGGTAGAATTCACAGCATGCCTGGAAGCTACCCCCCAACCCAACTTAGTAGGCTCCAGGGAGAACAGCCTTTGCCTTCCCACATTCCCTTTAGGCTCCTGTGTGATCTGTTATGATGCACAGATGTGCACATACACACACACATACAGACAAATACTGACACATGTACATGCATGTACAACCATGAATACATGAACACATGTACATGTGCACACACATGAGCACAAACACATGCACACATAAATGTCTACAGACTGGCGTGCACACATATGCATACATGCAAATGCAGATCCACACGCCCATATACATGCTCACACATATGCACACAGACACATGTGCATACAGACACACTCCCACAGACAGACACACACACATGTGCACCCACACCCAGAAATGCACATCCATGCGCAAGCATACATGTGTGCATGCAAGCTGCTTTTTGTAGCAATCCAGAAATCTGTTTCATGACCTCATAGACGTACCTCCTCTATGAGTCAAGGTGGTATAGTAAGCTCAGAAGAAGGAGCTTATTTTCCTTCTTGAGATAGCTGGGTTTCCCCTGAGGAAATGATTCAGAAAAATATTTCCTTCCCAAGTCAGAACAAATCAGAAGGGAAATTTTATGCCAAAACATTTGTTTTCTTGACATGGAGAAAAGTGAAGTAGTCCCCTCATCCCCTCATGTCTTTATGCCCCCTTGGCTCCTCTACCTCATAGTGCCTAAGGTATGCAGCTTCATGACCCCAGGCCATGGCTGGATGGGTGCCCTGTCACAGGACTCCATCATGAGCCAAACTGGGCAGCCGCCCTGCACAGAAAGACCTGGACCAATGTGTATCCTTATTCAGCATAGTTACTTGATCCCTGTTCTAGCCCATTCCCTCTCTTGTTCTTAGGACTACTTAGGAATTGAACGTGCTGAGACTTCCTCTCAAAGGAGCCCCTCCTTCTTAAATGAATCCAGGAGGCAAGTTCTGAAGATTGTGGTCTATGATAAAGGAATGCCGATATTTATAATTGTTCATCTGCAGTGAATGAACCAAGTCCAAATGACAGTCAAGAGGAAAATAGGGCTAAATCTATGCTTCTTGGGAAGGAAGAGGAGAGAGGGAGAAGCGGGGGGGGGGGGAGAGAGAGAGAGAGAAAGAGAAAGAGAGACAGAGAGGGAGACTTCTCCTGGAATAAATCAAGGGAAGTCTGGAAATGGTGGATGGATAGAACAGAAATCCCCAAGCCAAGCATGAACAGGTGACAGGCCTCTCTTAGGCTAAGGGGCAAGACTCTGTAGCCAAGCTTTGAGCACCAAATGTGAACATGACAGAGTCGTCAGTCAAAAGAAACTGCTTGCCTATTGTCTAGCAGTTTGCTGCACTTTGAACAACCAGCTGGAGTGGTGGTTCTGGAGTAGCTGCCTCTTCTGGCCTAGAATGTATATAAACATCACCAAAAAGGCCCAGAGCTAGGCTGACAAGGGGTCTTTCCCTGGAGAGAGCAGACCACCCACATCATTTGGGAGACCACTTTAGGCTCATCCAGGAGGCCTTTCAATGTGTCTGTTATACTGAAGATAGTGTTTTGAGGTCCCCAATCTTTCTTTAAGTTTCTGGCTGTCATATAAAAGACAAATATCAGGAGAGAGAAAAACTGTTTTAATTCAAGTAATAGCCTAAGACCAAAAATGAAATCAATTCAGTGTTATTAACAAGAATCAATCAGATCTCTTGACAAAAGAGAAAAAAAAGGAGGGAGAAAGGATGAGAAGGAGAGGGGGAGAGTAGGGGAAGGGAGAGAGGAGGAGAGGGATGAGAAAAAAGAATGGAGGAAGGAGCAAGGGCGAAGGAAGGAGAAAGGAAGGAGTATGAGAATAGTCAGCACAGATCCTCTTTGGTGTGTATTAAAAACAACACTGGAAGTTTTTTATGCCCATAAACACTGCCTTTTCCCATTTCTGTTGACTATGTGGCCCTCAAGGTCTAGTGTTATATTCTTTCACTTTTGATAAACACATGGTAGCAAGATATAAAAACAAAAGCAAGAAAAGTACCAATATAGCCATGTGGATAAAGGACTACTAATATTTAATCTCAATGTTAGGGGCAATAGGGATGGGTAGGGACTGTGGCTAATTGGTGCACATCAATCCTATCTAAAGGGGGAAGTCGCTAGGCTCCTGTTGCCTTGAGTGAATGCAGAGCCTATATTGCCAGATCTGATTTTGTAAGAGATACTGAAAATTCAGTTTTATATGAAATCTCCAACTTTTAAAGTATTGAACCAGTTCTTTGTAAAGCTCATGGCAGGCTCCATTTATATTGGGGACTTCCGGTTTGTCACCTGAGCCCTAAAAGGACAGCTGAAATGTTAAAAATGTGACATCCATTCCTCTTCTCAAATGTTCCACTTCCCCTCCACCCCCCAGACATAGTAACGGAAACAGGTTGTTGTTTTAAATGTTAGCGTAATCGGGAATTTTAAATTAAATAAAATAAGCAGAGTCTTTCTTTTTTATGTGCCCCCCATATTCTTTGGCACTCTTCCCATGGCAAGGTGGCATTTATTATGCCCTCTCCTCTTGAATCTGGGTAGGCTTATGACTGCTTTGACCAAATGCTTATGGAGAAACTGACACGATGTGACTTCTAGGCTGGGTCACAAAAGATCATGAAGCTTCTGCCTGATTCCCATGGAACGCTTCTTGAGTGCTTGTTCTTGGAATGTTCAGCCTCTCATGATCCTTCTCAGGACAGTCTCAGAACCCAGTCTCCAAGCTGAGAGAAGCTCGAGCTCCATGGAGTAGTCACACTTAGGCACTCTACTGGACAGCCCCAGCTCAGCACCCAGTGAACAGCCAGCCACTGGTCTAGCATTGCATCCTCCGAGCACTTTTGAAAAAGACATGATACTAAGATAAATGTTTTTCTTACTATAACGATAACAAAAGAAAGAAAAAAGTTATGGACATCCAGCCTTATTGAGCCTCCAGAAGACTCCAGCTCCAGCCAGTGTCTAGCTATGGTGGCTGGAGAGACTCCAAGTGAAAAACGTCTGGCTGAGTCCACTCAATTCACAGAACCCAAGAGACAATAACATTGTTTTAAGTCACTAAGTTCACTAAGTCTTATGGTGGTTTGGTAAATAGCAATAGTAACTGGCAGAAGCATCTACTCCAGTCAGTATAAGCATGAAGGGCTCAAACGAGATCCCTCTAGCACTGCAGCCTCACCTAGCGCTCGACTCATTGGCATTTGTTGTGTTGTTGCCCCAATTCTCATGGTGCTGGAGGGAGGGGCAAGGCATTCCTCAGGAAACCTAAGAATCAGCTAGCTGGGAGGGCTGCCAAGTAGACAGGGGGAGCCCCAGCTTGGAGCAGCCTCCACGTGAGGCAATTAAAATGTGAAATGTAACCTTTAAGGAAAGAGCCTGACTTTACCTTTGCATCTTGGAGACTTGGGATGCAGAAGACCTGTCAAGTCCTGTCCTCTCCCCACCCCCCATCCCCTCCCCAGCCCTGATCACGTTTCTGTCTTATGTTTGGACATAGGACTCAGACTTGTGTACACATGGAGAACAGCGTCTGGCGCCGAGAACACAGAGTGGCTGAGAGCTGTTGTTTCTCCTCTTCGGAAAAAAAATGACAGGGAAAAGAAAGAAAAATAGGGAAGAAGGAAGGAAGGGAGAGAAGAAGGAAAAAAAAAGTGGGAGTGCAGCAAGGAAGGGAGAGGGAAGGAAGGGGAGAGGAAAAGAAGGAGGAAGAGGAAGAGATGGAGAGAAGACAGGAAGGAACGAAAAGGGAGGGAGGAAAAGGAAAAGAGTCAGGAAGGGAGAAAAGGAAGAAGGAAAAGAAGGAAAAAAGGAAGAAGAGAGGGATGGAAGGAAGAAGGGAAAGGAAATAGGTAGACAGGTAAAGAGGGAAGGAGGGAGATAAGGAAGAGGGAGAAGGAGGGAGAAGGGGGAGGAGGGAAGGATGACAGAAAGGAAGGAAAGAAGAAGGGAGGAGGGAGGAGGAAGGGACGGAAGGAAGAATAGAGGAAATGAAGGAATGTAGAGGGAAGGGGAAAAGGAAGAAGAGGAGGAAAAGAGGGAGGGGAGAAGAAGGAAGAAAAGGAGAGAGGAAAGAAGAAAGAGGGAGGGAGGGAAGGAAGAGAGGAAGGAAAACCAAACGCCAAGGTAGCACTGTGTGTTTGAATTTCCTGCTTTACTGAAGTATTACCTTCATCAGAAGCAGATGGACTGAATCACGTCAAAGTCTACCTAGGCAGGAAGCATTGTTTTAATTTACCCAGGTCACGGCAAATATATTGTCATTCAGCATGTGAAACTGTTTGAACTTACAAGGAGTAACCCAGCAACAGCAATTACCCCACGTGTCCGTTGTGCTCTGATGATACAAACGCAACTGGAATGGAGTCTCATAATTTCACAAGGTGACAAAAAATTGAATTCTGATGTTTCACCTTTACCTGTGAATGAGCAGGGAGGCGCTGAGAGGCCAGCTGAATACACATATTCCTTGGGCCCGTGGGCACTGTACAGAGGTCGGCTGCACCAGGGCAAGCTTGCCCTCCTCTCAACCTCAGGCCGGTAGCCAATACAGAGCAGCCTCACCGTGGGCTTTTGTCTGCTGAGAGCACACCCCCTGCATTTCTTATCAGATTTACTGTGACAAGTACCCAGAGAAAAGCAAGATGCTGGTAAGAGCTCTTCAATTCAGACCCTACTATTCAGAAATTTGAATTTATTTTTTTGTCACGGAGAATGAGAACTGATGTGAATCTTGGCACTATCCTTGAAAAAAAATCATTCATAATAACACAACAATAATATATAACACTTAGTGAGTTCTGACTCTGAACAAGGTACTGTCTGGAGCGCTCTTCGTGGATGTCTCATTTAATCTTCAAAGCAGCCCTGTGAGGAAGGTCTTATTATTCTCTCCATTTTGCAGGTGATTACTTTGAGGCACAGAGAGGTCAAGGCCTGTCCAAGGTCACACAGCTAATGAACGGGAGAGCCTGGATTCAAAACCCCTGTAGTCTGATTGGTGCCAGAGCCGTATTCTCAATCATGCTTTGAAAGGCAACTCCCATTCCCAGCCCAGTCAAGAATTCAAATTGTTTCTACAGACCTGAAAATCATTTTAACAGTACCCATTTCTGTTAAAAAAAAAAAAAAAAAGACAGTGACCCAATCGATGATTCTTATCCATTCATTAAGTCAAAGTTGCTCGTTGACCATCCTGTTAGCCCTTATTTCATGCATGTGAAATGAATAAAACTTCATTTTGTTTAAAAAGACCCTTGGATTCACACTTTCTATGCTTTTAGATGGGCTTTCTTATTATTATTCAAAGTCACTGAGGTTTTTCTCAAAGACCTCGGAGACTGAACTAATCACAGCTGCCTTTGAGGGGATCACCGGGGATGGGATACTTCAAAGCACCATCTAGATTGGCAATCAGGGGACAGCCAGTGTCATCAGCTGCCGATTCCCAGGGCAGCTCAGCAATGGGGCTAAGAGCCCTTGACTCCCACTTCTGTTGATAGGCACAGTTGGTAGCCTCTGGGGGTTGGCTGGAACCCAGTAGCTGGAGAGATTCTTTGAGCTGGAGATAACCAACAAGGAGCCGATGGAGAATACAGGAAAGAGCAGAGGAATTTGGGGTCCTATATTTGGCACAGACAAGAGCTGTTCCTGTAATAAAATGTCTCTGGGCCTGTGTTTCGGGGCAGGTGTGGAGGAAGGAAGATGGCTCTCGCACCGTCTCTGGGAACAGATGGCTGGGCCTTCCCTGCAAGCAGCCGGTCTGCCAGCTGATGCTACAACATACTGGCTCCAAAACCCTGGCAGGGTAGGCTGAGGCTACCTGGATTTTTAAAAACCAAATTTCCCACTCCCCTACGATGTGAAAAGGCAGAAAATTGCATTGTCCTCTACAAAAATCGCAACCACAAAACCCCCAAACCACACACAAATTAACAAACAAAAACACTCTGAACCAAAAACCTTTCAGAAAACAGGAATGAGAGAGAATTTGCCCACAAGCTGTGAAAGGTTTCCCTTAAACCATTTTACTTTGGCAGAAAAGAGGAACGTCTAGATTCTCAGAACCATATGGTATTGGGGATCATCTAGTTTGGGGTCTAGTGTTGCCAAATATTTTTCTAGAGAACATAAATAGTCATGTTTTCATGCGGAATCTCATGATTTTGAGAAGTTGGTTCAATTAAAAAATTTTTTAAAGCCATGAAGACCAAACGAAACCCACCCAAATACCTCATTTGGTTCTCAGCGCTTTGGTTTGCAACCTTTGAAGAGCCCTGGCCTCTTGCAGAGATGGGAAAACTGAGATGGGAGAGGTGAAGAGGTTGCTACACTGGAGAGCAGCAGATGGCTTACCAGCATTAGGTCTGTAGCAGATACTATCAGCACCCCACCAGCACCCCTCCCTCTTTCCCAATTCAGTTGGCTCCCTCTACCCTTCAACAGCCAGTGTCTGCAGAGTTGTGCCTGAGGATATTTTCAAAACTGTGAAAAGTGGCTTTCCCTGTGGAACCTGGAAGCACTGAGGAAGTAATATCCCCTGGAAGCAGCTCACAAGAAGTGACTATGGGGATTGGTGTATAAATGCCCCAGCTCCCTTACCCCTTAGATGGGATAATTCTGAGCCACATGATCTATGCCCTTTCTCAGAGCTTTCCCAGAAGATTGAGACCCAGTCACCCACTGTGGTACCTGGATTGATAATGCAGCTGTCATTGGCTGCCCTCTCCTCCCTGTCTCACTGCTCCATGCCCTTCCAGGTATTTCCTTCGTTTCTCAAATAAACTAACTGCACTTGATGCTGTGTAAGGGTGTGCCTCAGGGAGAACCAAAACTAAGCACAGGTCTGAATAGCTGTGATGTTTATGAAGAAGGGAGCCCTTATCTCTGGGATGACTTCTGATGCAAACATTATAATCATGAATGTGAAATATTTGTCTATATCAGTGTCAGGTATCACATGCCCACTGTGTGAACTCTGGACCTGATTAAGGGTGCCTATTCTTTTCATGGAGGTAAGCAGGGAGAAACAGTAGAGACTGTTTACACCTCTCCATAGCCTGGGGAAAAGCTGCCCCGGAAGAAGACATGATGGTTCAACTGTACTCAGAAAAAGAGGATGTGCTGGCCCTGCACAGCACAAGTAATTACGGGGAGCATGTTTCTGAATATCACCTAAATGCAAAATAATGAGGATGCTGTTTCTATTTAATAAAGCTTTTATTAAAAGCAAAGTTCAATTCAGTGATGTGAAAAAGCAGGAGAAATTATCTTTTTGTTTCTTTTCTCCTTTTCCCTCCTTTCCTTTGTTCCTCTCCTACCCTGTACCCACAGGAAGGACAGGCACTAGCCACTATGGCACCAGCACCAGCTGGATGACAACACAGTGCTGGGGCCACCATTTAACTCATTCTTGGCCAGTGAGAATGGTGCAATGGAAAATCTAATTGTGCATTTTCTCAAGAATCATTGTGACTTAAAGAAGTACTGATAAAACTTATTTAGGTGGGAGTCATAACCTTTGCCATGCCATTGGGCCTCTTTGGCATCTGATAAAGCCTATAGACCTTTTCTCAGGATAATAGTCTTAAACACATGAAATAAAATACAGAGAATCACAAAAGAAACTAATGATTTTGAAATACAGTAATAAAAAAATAAAAGCCAGATATGTGATAAATGGACATTTACTAATGCATTAAATATGATCTACTGGCAGGTCTAATAACTACTATAATTTCCATGTAGTGCTGAGCATATTTCAAGATACCTGCAACAACTATAATGTGATGTAAAAATATTTATGATTTCTCTTTGTAATAAACTCATAGATACCACTAACACAACTGTGGACATGGTAAATTGCAGTTAGAGGTTAGTGCAAATAAATATGTGATTTTTCCCAATCCAAATTGACAAGAGTCTACTCACCCAATATTAATCCCCACTAGATGTAAGGCATGATGTGGAGAAAGCCATTCCTTTGCAGCCTTCTAGTTTCTAGGGAACACGGCGGGTCTTTGTGGGAAATTGCTCAATTGCCCCTTCAGTCACATTTTTAGCAACCATTTTTTGAACACCTGCTGTGTTTCAGGCATTTTATTAACTTAAAAAAAACCTATATAGGCTTTCTGGTACAATGAGGTGGTTAATCATACTCCTCAGTTCACAGCACATAATAAACCCTGGTCCATGTAGAGCCCTGCTTGTGTTTTATTTCCTCTCCCACCCCCTACCCCACCTCCATCATCCCCAATCCTCACCTTCATGCCCTCCCCCATACAAGCATCCCCACTGTGTCCTTCGTATGTGTCCCGATACATGCAGGCATCCATGTCAAATAGGCAAAGCCTTTTTGTGAGTGGAATTTTAGTTTCCATAATTGGCATCATGTTACAAATATCATTCATTTTCTTACCTTTTTTTCACTCAATGCATTAACATAAAGAATTATTGCCATTGTTGTATATCCATTTTGTGTGTTGCTTTTTACTGTTGCATGGTATTTCATAAGGTGCATCTGCCTTATTTTCCTTATCCATTCCTTTAAGGATGGACATTCAGGTTGTGTCCAACTTTCCTCCAGGTTGTCACCAACTAGCTCATTGAACATCTGCATAAAGATGTCCTTATAAACCTGTGGATGAGTCAGTTCCTCTAAGCTCTATTCCTGGGATGTGGGAGGGTCACTAAATCATAGGGCATGTACCAACTAAATTTCACTGAGCCAAACCAGATTGCTTTTTTAAAACCTGCACTTGTTACACACCCCACAGCCATGCACAAATAACCCCCTCCCCACATCTTCATCAACACTTGGTATGTTCACCTTTTTAATTTTGGCCATTTTGATGGTTATAAAGGATCAGGCACTTTACATACCATAGCAGATGCTTTGGGGCCCCAAGTTGCATCTTGGAGCAACTGTAATATCCACCTAGTGGAGAAGGACTCATCTGTGTGAGTTCAGAGTCATGTTAAAATAGCATTTCATCCGAAGCATGCAGCAAACATTTTTCCATCTTGTTCTCTCTCAAGTCCCTTTGTCAAGACTTAGGAACCTGCTCAACCTAAAAGCTCAGGCCCAGAAATATGGGTAAGATAACTCTACTGGGGGAACATCCAACTCAACTAATGGAGAATTAAAAACCCCAGCCTCCTGTGTTTCTGGCAAACAACTAGAGAAGGAATTTCGTTTCTCAGAAAACCTGGTGAAATCAAGCCCCCATTGCCTATATTGAAGACTTCAGTAATCCATTTTTATCATGACTTCACTTCTGTCCCATTTCTCTCTTAGCTCCTTGAGCTTACTCTCCCTCACCCAAGTAAACTACCCACAACCAAGTCCTCTGCTTTTTAGGGTATCCAATCTGAGACATGTATATTGTTCCTATCCCCACAACAACTCTGTGAAGTAAGTGTTCCTCCCACTTTAAATAAGAGAAAATAGGCTCAGAAAGAGTAAGTGACCTACCCAAGGTGACACAGCTGATAACTGACTGAGCTGGGATTCAAGCCCATGACCATCAATCATTCTTTCATTCAGGTATGTTTTGCCATTGTGATGTGTGCTTTGAAGGATGCCAAAGAAGACTGGGTCTCAGCACCTGAAGAATAATCTCACTGGGGTAACTAAACAATGTACATTAAGCAATCAAAGATGAGTGTTATTCTTTGTTCATTTATTCATTCATTCAACAAAGATTTACGAATGTTTACAGTGTTCAATATTAGGGATATAGTAGTAAACAAATACAATGATTACCTTCATGAAGCTTATATTCTGGCAGGGGGTATAGAGAAATAATATAAATAATAACTGCAGTTAATTAGCTGTGCATTCTTCCAATTACTTCCCATCAGTCTGGATTACATCTGGCTGCCTAGAACAAAACCAGACTCCAGGGGCTCAAGCACAAAAGGCCAAAAGGCTTTATTTTGCTTCTGTAAATAAGCAGTCTTGAAATAGGCAGCCAGGTCTGATGCATTTGCTCAGGGAATTCAGGAATATAGACTGGTTTTTACTTCTGGTTCTGCCAACCTCACTTGGCCAGAGAGTGGCTGCTCCACCTCCCAACACTGTGACCATGTCCCAGGCAAAATAATGGGATAAGGGTTAAGCAAAAGAGTCAAAGGGTTCACTTCTGCCAGGTCTTTCCCTTTAACAAAATGAAACCAAAAACCTTTCCTGGGAGTACAACTCAGCAACTTTCACCTACGTCTCTTTGGGCAAAACTGGGTCACATGCTTGTGCATAAATTCAAGAGAGTTTGGGAATAAGTAGTTTAACTAAGTATATCATCACACCAGAGATAATGGGGGTTCTATTAGTGTGAGAAGGAGCAAATGGTAGTGGGTAGGCAATGTTGGGCACAATCCTATTCTGTCTTTTAATTTACATGTCGAATAAGCTCAGAGAAAGTCACTGAGTGTGAGGCAAGGAAATACCTGTGAGAACCAAGGACCTCAACTGCTTCTCTTCTCTCATGCTGCCTCCTCCTGATCTCCTGGAGTTTACTTGCCAACAGGTCTGTGAGATCTTAAGAACAAAGAGAGTGTGTGCAGAGTAACACATCTTCAATTGAATGATGCAGAGGGATCCTTGTCCCTTTAATTATTATTCAAAGTCACAAAGATAATCTCTCTCTGGATTATGATGTTGATGCTGATGCTGTGGGTACCCCACCCTCATTCCCCTTGGCATTTACCAGTCCTGTGCATGCCAGCCTGATTTCTGACTGCAGGCACCTGTGTCTCATTGCCTGTGGGCTTTCTCTGGCTGCTGTAGCCCACTACACCTACAGCAGGACTGGAGGCTTGCAGGACTGGTACCCGCTCCCCAGAGCAACCCTCAACCAATGACCATCAGGAGTAGGTGGATAAATATCCCAGCTCTCGCACCCTTCAGTTAGAATGGCTCTAAGATGTATTTTCTACATTGTCTCCCAGAGTTCCCTAGTAGGATTATGTTCCACTTGTCTGTAGTGATAACCTGCTTAATTGATAATGTACCCTTTATTGGTGGTCTTTCCTTCCTTGCTTCACTTCCTATAGTGGTTAATTTTATATGTTAATTTGGCTATTCTATAGTATCCAGTTTTTGGACAAACACTATTCTAGATGGTTTTGTGAAGTTTTTTTTTTTGGAATGAGATAAATATTTAAATCAGTTGACTTTGAGTAAAGCAGATTACCCTCCATAATGGGAAATCCATTATGAGGGTGGGCTTCAATCAACCAGTTGAAGGTCTTAAAAATTCTGCGATCCACAGAGGAAGAAGAAACCTGCTTCCAGACTGCCTTCCAACTTGAGACAGCAGCATCAGCACTTCCCTGGGTCTCTAGCCTATCAGCCTTCCCAGAAGATTTTATACTTGCCAGACCCCATGATCATGTAAGTTAATTCCTTAAAATAAATCTGTCTCTGTCTCTACCTCTGTCTCTTTCTATATCTCTATCTCTGTCTCTATATACAAACATCCTATTCTGTTTCTCTGAAAAACCTTGATTAATATACTTCCTCATTTCCTTATTGGACCTTCCTAAATAAACTATTTGTATTCAAATTCCTGTATCAGGATCTGCTTTTGGGGGAACCCAAACTCAGACAGGTCGTGTGCCAACCTGTGGGCTTGATGGTCATCTCTATTATTAGTATGGATCATGGGAAAGGAGACTACACCAACTCTTTGGGTAGTCATTCAGGACCACAACTTGGTTCCCCAACAATGGCCTGGACATCAGAGCTCATTGTCTCATCTACAACAAAACTTTCCACCAAAATGCTGCAATTCATGCAGCTCAACAACGAACTTACAGTTTCTGGATGTCTCCATTCATATTTTGAAGAAAGAGAGTCTCACTTAGCTTTTATCGTGTACTTGCCCCCGGGCAAGTAATCTATGGTAAGGAAAGTAGGGTCAGATGGTAAAACCATGAGTATTATGTGTGTTGGAAGCAGTGCATGGCGTGGACAGGTTTTAAAGAATAGGGACTGGGCAGACACACCAATAAACATCTACTATGCTGATATTGAAGCATTCTGCCAATTCTAAAACATAGCATTATTAGCAATTATAATGACAAAGAACATGAGTGAGACTATGTAAATAGGATTGCTTATGGATAAATCCACATCCTTATAAATGTCAAAGGACAGCTCACCGTGAAGATGGACTTGTTGCGAGGAATAACAAAATTATTGCAAATTTTTTTCAAGGGATGGCTTCCACAGATCTGGACTTCCTGCAGGTGAGGAAAATTAAGCATATGGAAATGGAATGAATGGTGAAGAAAGTATTCTCTCTGCATGTGAAGAAAATGTTGTAAATAGATCTTAGCCAGGCAATAAGATGAAGGCATTTCGTGGGTCTGAGCTTCTATGCTTGTCATCTGTCTATTATACAATGTGTCAATAACATCTAGAATGCTTCTCACACCAAGTCAAGCAGGTATGGTCTTTCTCCTCTGCCCTCAACGGTACTTATTCTTCCTTCGAAGGTGCCCATCATTGTGACTCTCTCATAAGGTCAATAGCTTATTTGAATTCTTGTATAGAGTTTAAATATTTTTGTACCTACTTCTATGCATATGTCGGTATCTCTCCCAGTGTCCCATCTGCCATTAAGGCCCCAATGAAGGTGAAGAGGTATGTGCTTTCTTGGGAAGAAGGAGGCTTTTTTTTTTTTTTGAGACAGAGTTTTGCTCTGTCACCCAGGCTGGAGAGCAGTGGTGTGATCTCCGCTCACTGCAACCTCCATCTCCTGGGTTCAAGTGATTCTCCTGCCTCAGCCTCCTGAGTAGCTGGGATTACAGGTGCCCACCACCACGCCTGGCTAATTTTTGTATTTTTTAGTAGAGATGGAGTTTCGCCATGTTGGCCAGGCTGGTCTTGGACTCCTGGCCTCGGCCTCCCAGAGTGCTGGGATTGCAAGTGTGAGCCACTGCACCTGGCCAAAAGAGGCCTTTATGCAGAGGGAATTCCTTCCAGGCAGGAAGAGAACCATCTGCCCCGACAGAGGAAGAACATGGTTAGATCCTTGGCTCCACATGCTAGGCTGAGATTCTGGAAGTGGAAGGGAATATCAGTGACAGTGGGACTTTTGTGCTCCGCATTTGGAACTCAGATGTGGGGACTGCCAGACATGGTGGCCCCATGATGCCCAGCTGCAGCTATATAGCTAGCAGCCAAGTCAAAGTGGCAGTGCGGTTTGATCAGGCAGTGTTCTAATTACCTGCTGCTATGTAACAGAAAGCATCCTCAGATTTAGTGACTGAAAGTAAGGACCATATTGATTTTGACCATCAATACGCAATCTGGGTGGAGCTCAGTAGGGACAGCTTTTCTCTGTTCCACAAAGCATCAGTCGGGGCAGCTCAAAAGCTGGGGGCTGGAATCATCTAAGTGTTTGCTTTTCACCTGTCTTGCAGTTGATGCTGGCTATTGGCTGGGGCTCAGTGGGGACTGTCACCCATACATGTGACTTTCCCTTGTGACCTGGGTTTTCTCACAACATGGTGGCTTGGTTCCAAGAATGACTGTTCCAATAGGACCAAGTGGAAACTATATTGTCTTTTTATGGTCTCAGAAGTCATACAGTATCACTAGAATCATAACCACCATAATTATAGGCCTGCCAAGATTCAGCAGATGAAAACAGAGGCCCCATTTCTTGGAGAATTGGTGTGAACTTCACATTTAAGAAGAAGATCACATGGAGTGTAATATTTTGGTGCAGTCATCTTTGGAAAATACAATCTGTCAAAGGCAGAGAGAGGGGAAAGAGATTGAGCTAGCATGTGGAGCCATCCTCAACTTCCTGGTGCTGTGTATGGAAGTCATAAATTCCACAGGCCCTAATGGTACTGCAGGGGACAACTGAGAGTCAGTTTGGGGGCCTTATCAGGGAAAGGTGCTGCTACCAGACCAAGGGCTGAATGAACGCCATGGCCACACCTCAAGGTGTCTGCAGCACCATCAAGAACCAAGGCTCAGTCATTCATAGGTTGTGGTAGGGTGGAGGGTGATTTAGATTCCTAGTTGATGAGGAAGGCAAAAAAGCACTGAGTTTGGGTGGATGTAAGAGTTGGGAAGGTCCAATAGAAATAGCAGGAAGCCCAGGACTGGGGCTGGGTATTGCTAAAAGAACATCCAAACCAAATGTCTAATACTGATGGGGAGGACTGGGGAGTCTGTCTTGGGCAAGGCAGGCGAGGATAACACAGTTACAACAGCTGTGAGAAAAAGAAGATGGGTTGGAAGTAGGAAAAGGATTCTGGTGAAAAGAGGAGCTGAATCGGTTCTCTAGGTTGAGGGGTGAGGAGTAAAGCACTGGCCTGTCTTTGGCATTTCTACACACATGGGCTCACTAAATTCTCTCTCACATGAAACCATTGTGAGGCAGCTATGATTATCCTCATCATACAGCTAAGGAGAAGGAAGCTCAGAGAGGTGAACAAACTTGCCCAAGTCATTCACTAAATGACAAAGGCAGATTGTGCTCTTTCCCTCTCAGCCTTGTCTAATAGAACTTTCTGTGATGATGGAAATGTTTGATGTCTGCACTATCCAGGACAGTAGCCACTTATCACATGTGGCTATTGAACACTTAAAATGTGGCTAGTGAGGCTGAGGAAGTGAATTTTAAATTGTATTCAATTTTAATTCATGTAAGCTTAAATTTAGATAGTCACAAATGTGGCTAGTGGGTGCCATATAGGTGCGGGCTGATATAGATCATTAGCAGGTCGCTGCCTGCCTTAGTGGAGTAGTACCTTGCATCTGTCTGATGGGGAGCTTCTGCATCTCTGTGTGTGTGTGCACATGCTTTCATTTCGAGAAAAAAATCAAACTTATAGAAAATTTGCAAGAGTAGTAGAATGAATTTCCATGTATTCTTCACCTAGATTCACCTATGGCCAACATTTGGCCATATTTCCATAATGCTTTTTCTATACACATAAATATATACAGATATACATTACACATACATATATGTATTATTACTATTATCATTATTATTATTTTGATGATAGTAAATAGCGTATATCAGCACTCTTTATCCTAAATACTTTAGTGTTTATCTCCTAAAGACAAGAGCATTTTCTTCTAAAGCCACAGTAAAATGATCAGATTCAGAAAATCTAACCTTGATACAATCTTATTTAATCTATAGTCCGTATTCAAAATTTGACACTTGTCCCATAATGCTTTCTGTAGCTATTTTTTGTTGTTGTTGTTCCTGATCTAAGAATCAGTCCATGAGCACACATTGCATCTAACTACATGTTTTTAGTTTCATTTAATCTGGAACTGTGCCTTAGCCTTTTGTTATCTTTCATGACAATTTTGAAGAATTCTGGATAGTCATTTTGCAGAGTGTCTCACAATACAGGTTTGTAGAATACTTCCTCATGATTAGTTCAGGTTGTGGATATTTGGCAGAAGCACCCCAGAAGGAGTGTTATTTTCTTCTCAGTGCATCCTATCAGGAGGCACATTATATCAGTTTGTTCCAGTATTGATGATGTTAAGTTTGATCCTTTGTTAAGGAGGTGTCTGCCAGATTTCTTCACTGTAATGGTATCATTTTGACTTTTATAATTAATTAGTGATGATGAAGAGATACATCAAAATTGTGTAACTGTCACGTTTCCCAGCAAATTTTACCCAATAGTTTTTATTATCCATTGAGGATTCTCACATGAATCAACCATTCCTCTGACGGTTGCAAAATGGTGATTTTTCTAAGGCTATTATTTCTTCTAAATTTATTGACTCGTATTCCATGTAAAGAAGAACTTTTCCTTCTCCCCTGTATTTTTATTTTGCTTTGTCTATATCAGTATGGACTCACAAATTTAATTCAATTTGATTAATAATCCATTCCTGTCATTACTTATTTTGATATTCAAATTGTCCTAAGTAGGTCCAGAAAGAGCCTTGTCAGGCTGGCTTCTGTGCCCTTTGGACATGCCCCTGTCATTCTTTGAGTGCATCCTTGTGGTGCAGCAAAAAGTTCTAGGCTTATGTTGTGCTTTCCTAGCCCCAGTCCTAATATCAGGTATTTTTTCATAATATTTAAATAAACCAATTCTCAAACACTTTTTAGTAACCAATGTGTAGTGCATTTGCATTCCTTGGAAGCTATTTGGAAAGAACAGTACAGAGTTGTAAAGAAGTCAAATTCCTATATACCTCTTGTATTGCTAATAAATAGTTTTGAGGAAACAGCTTTTATATCGACTCAGATTGTGACTTGAGAAACTGATCATTTAAAATGTAGAATAATTTTACATCATTAAGATTTAAGAATGTAGGTGATATCTAGCAAGAGGATGCCAGAATGGGCTAACTCCAAATTGTGTCTGGAAGTTACAAGCAACCTACAGGGACTTAAGAGACACCCGCCAATATCACTGTTACTAAGATCAGGCATGATTAGTCTTCAAACAATAGAAGAAGAAGGGATAAGAAGGAAGATTTTTTTTTTTTAAATCTCAAACTCGTATCATGGCTTAATTAGCCACTAAACTAGAATTTGTACAACCTAAAGAGAGTTGCCTTTCAAAGAAGGAATTGAAGGAATGTAGAGAGTAATGGAGCATCATCATAATCAGTACAGAGCTTCCATCAATGACTTCACTGAAAAAGAAATAGTCACTAAGATTTTATTTATTTACTTAAAAATTCATTCATCCATCCATTTTGCTCAAGATGCAAAACCCTTGCTTTCTTAACACACCCTTTACTCAGTAAAAATAAGCTAATCTTGCTTGATTAACAAGATGAGCTCTGAGACATGCTGAAAAATAGTGGTTATTGGAAACTTTGCACCAAACTTATTTAAAGACAACCATTTCATCCAAACAGATCAAACATTAGGCAGATCCATACATTGTACAATTTGCTCAGTGATACTTCTCGGAACTTGAGTTCCTTCTCTAGATCTTACAACCAATAGATTTTCAAAGCACTGGAACAGAGAGTCTGTCCCATTCTTTTCCTGCCAGAGCCAGATCATGCCATTTGCCTTGCTCAAACTTCCCTTTGCCTCAGTGTTGCAGACTGCTCATGGGAGAAGTATAACGTGGTTGGGACCTTGAGATTCCATTCTTGTTTTCTGAAAGGTTCTGTTGCCTCCTATTTGATTTCTAGAAAGAGGAAAGGGGTAGGCTGGCCCTAAAGATAAGGCTACAGACCCAGAAGGACAAGAGAAATAGGTAGAAAATTAAGGCAAGGACGTAGTCAAGGTACAGACAGTTGAAGACAGGAGTATAATGTCAGGGCTGAACTAGATACAAGCAGGAACTTGTAAAAGTCAGGAGTTTTGAAGTCATGAGAAAACTGCATCTAAGTAACTTAGGGAAAAAGAGAATGCATGAAATTGGAAAATCCAGGGGTAGATCATGAGGAATAGCTGGGTCCAGGCACTCAGTTGACGCCATCAGACTTCAGTGTCTTTCCTTTCAGTTTTCTTGCCCTCTGATTTTAAGGTAGGCTCTTTCTTCTTGGTGGCAGATGTAGTCTTCTCACCTAGAAGCACAGAAACTGTGTTAGAAAGACTTTTCATTTTTTCTAATTGTTTCTAGGAAAATTTCCAGGATTATATATGTCGTTGACCTAGCTTGGGTCACATATAGAGTCTGACCCAGTTCCTTTGGCCAGAGGGATAGAATGCTCAGATTGGCTACCTTCTGGAGGATGAGCCACTGACCCCACACCCCAGGAGTTGGGTCATCCTCACCAGAACCATAAGAATGGAGGGTGGAGGAAATAGATCTCTAAAACAACACCCATGTACTCTTATTAGAAGGAGTAGTTGATGCTGTTGTTGCCATGATAAAGCTGCATAAGAAACTACCTTAAAACTCAGAGGCTTAGAACAACTCTTTAGACTTTAGCTCATGGAGAACATCATCTGTAATTGGTTACCTTCCTGTCCAAGTGTTAGAAGAGGTAACTGCATGTGCAAAGGCTTTGAGGCAGGAGACATCTTGGTGTGTTTGAGAAACCAAAAGTCAGACAGGGGAGGATGGGAATAGTAGGAAGGGTATTTAGGTGAGAGATTCATTGCAGGTCTTTCAGTAAAAAGTGATTTCTCCAGATTTATATCTTAATAATTTCCCTCTGCCTGTTGGATAGAGAATTGGGTAATAGATTGGAAGGGGCAAGAGAAGTGAGAGGTCTGTTTCTGTAGTCAATGCGAACAACCAGTTGGAAGTGGCAGAGATGGCGTGAAGTTGGCAGATTCTAATGGTATTTTGGAGGAAACGGTTGAGAGTTGCTGGTTGGTGGTGGTGAGAGGAGGGAGGAGAAGCAGAGATGCCTAATACTGGGCAGCAATGCAACGTCAGGGGATGCCCAGGAAGCTAGTGGGTCATAGGACAATTGCACACTCCCAGGAGGCTGGTAGGAACATTAATTAGTTCATATTTGTCTGCATATTCTCAGATAAAAGAGGCTTTATAAGCTTCAAACGAAGCATGAAATTTTGAGCTGAAAGAGGCCGTGTAGTGCAAATGAAGATGGGAATGGTTGGAATGGTAGACCAATTACAAGGAGCTTGAACGTACTTGGTCAGCATCTCTCAGACAGTGGGTATTTCTGGTGGCCACCGAGGGTCTTTTCATGACCAATCTTCCACTCCAGCTCAGATGAGGTCTTTTATTTTAACCTGAAAATAAAAGCCCTTTCCCTGAAGACAGTACCTGCCATCAGGTTAATTTCTTCAAAAAAGGAAGAAAAACAAAAAGGAAAGACTTACAGGGTCTTGGGAAGATTATCAGACTCATTCTTCATTTAAACCTGAGGTAGCCTTGATGTTATTCAGGGATGTTCTCCCAGGTGGGTGTGCTTTAGGGAGAGGGGTAAAAAAGGGGGTATCTGGAAGGCCTGGGGTGGGGTGGGGATAGCAAGAAACTCTTCCCAGGAAATAATGCCAGTGGACTAACATTAGATGGAAGTTTCTTCTCTTGGAAATTTGACGTTTGTCCCTTTCTTTTATCCGAACATTCTCTCTAAGTTGCTCAGATGAAGCATCAAAAAATATATTAAAATGCTAGTTAGGAAATATCACCCCCAACAAACCCTGTTCATCAGAATGTTAGTGGTCTCTCTGGGGGCCCTGCGTTCGGTTTGTCAACAACCTGAAGCCGTGGAGCTGGGGATCCGTGAGGCCCAGGAGCATGATTTAATTAATATCCTACCCATAATACCTTGCTGGGTTTATGCAAACAAAGCCCTGTCACTCCTCACCTTAGGATTTACCCTCTCCTTGAAGCAAGTATTTATTTACCCACAGTTTGACCTCATGATGGTGTTCAGCAGATGTGGATCTTACTTATTTGCATTGTTTTGTGACAGTTGGAAAATTCATTAGTGGTTCAGGGATAAATCCTCTGTGGACCGCCGCAATGATAGGTGAAGTACGAGGGTTGTCACTAATTAATCCTCCTCCTTAGCGATGCTGGATATTAATAATAACATAGTGCCCCTTTCAGAAATTGCCTGTATCCATTTGAAATTTGGGGGGCAAAAGTGACAGAAACTGCCTCTTGGCTATCTAGGGCAAAAGGGGTGGTTAGAGGATGATATTGGGAGCTTAGATAAATGACAGGGAGACAGGAACACTAGATGGGAACCCAGCTGTGTGGCAGGCACTATAGAGGCAGATGCAGGACAATGCTCTTGGGGCAAAGGAGTGTCCCCCAAGCCCTCTTCCAGCTGTGTATCTCTCTGCTCACTGCTCAAAGTCCTCCCAGAAGATGAGGTCACGTGGCTGACTTTTGCTGGATGAGGGTAGTGAAGGAGAGCTCTCTTTGGCTTCCATGGGGAGTGGCGAGGCCCATCGGTTACCTTGCCCATTCACCCACATAACACAACGGGAAAGAGGAAATTCCTCACTGGCATAACTGGTAGTGGGAGAAGGTGTACAGGGCCAAAGTTTGACTGATGTCCAGCATCCTGCATGTTATGTGTGAATCAATGCCACTTCCCAAAGCCTGTGGGCATCAAATGTTTTGCTGCAAAATGTCATATCTAAGGAAAAATGAGGGGAACTGGGATTATTCCACTCAACAAATCAGACTTGGGTTGGAGTGGAGCTTAATGGTGTATCAGCCCACTCTCTCTCTGTAAAGCCCAAAGCACTGTTAGGCTGAGAACTTTTGCTAGGTCTTCACACCAACTCAGTTGTAAAGTTTGCGGTGTGGGGATTGTCATCCTGTTTTTTACAGATGAGAAAGATGGGGCTTTCTTCCCACGCTTTTCACTCTGCAGCAAGCTACATCTCTATGAGGAACATTTATTTGACAAGTGCTTGCCTGGAAAATAATGGCCAGCTTGTTTTCATCTATGCTGAAAGGCAAAATCGAAGAGATGGGCTTTGTGACAGACACACTGATCGGGCAACCAAATGCTAAAATGACTTTATACATTCAACACATGTATACTGCAAATCTGTGATGTGGGGTCTACATATTAGCAGGCAGTGTTTTATGGGGAATGTTTTAGGGTTAGGCAGGCAGAAGGACAACATTCCCAAGTCCCTGGGCTGTCCTGGAGCAGGCACCTCCTTCCTCCTTGGAAGCAGTTGATTCTCGGCACAGAGAGAGTCTTATCTCTAAGGGTGGTAGACTGCACCAATTACCCAAAAGACTTATCATACAAAAGTGTATTTTGGTTGAAGGGCAAAGTTAAGAATGGGAGTAGGGAGTATACGGACCTCTCTCAGCACCCTCGGTCTCCTCCGTACCTGAGAAGATTCCCTAGAATGAAATAAAGTTTTAGAAGCTTTGGGGACTGGGTGTGGTGGCTCATCCCTGTAATCCTAGCACTTCAGGAGGTTGAGACAGGAGGGTTGCTTGAGGCTAGAAGTTCAAGATCATCTTGGGCAACAGAGCGAGACCCCATCTCTACAAAAAAATTTAAAAATTAGCTGGGAGTGGTGCCATGTGACTGTAGTTCCAGCTACTCAGCTGAGGGAGGAGGACCACCTGAGTCCAGGAATTCAAGACCGTAGTGAGCCATGATTGCACCACTGTACTCCAGTCTGGGCAAGAGAGAGAGAGAGAGAGAGAGAGAGAGAGAGAGAGAGAGAGAGAGAGAGACTCTGTCTAAAAAAGAAAAAAAAAAGAAGCTTTTGGGAGCATAGAAGTAAGAAAAAATAGAAGATGGCCTAGAGAGAAGGGGGCAGTTCCTTAAGCTTCCTAACATGCTCCTGGGGCTTTAGTACCCTGGGCACTTTGGTAACTTCCCTGGTGTCTCCTGGCCAGACCAGTCTTCAACTCCAGGCTTGTGTATCCAACAGACTCAAAACTCACATGTCCACAATTAAGCTCTTGATTTTCACCACCAAATTTATTACTTTACCCCCAACTCTTATCATCTCAGAAAAGGGCAAATCCCTCTACTCAGTTGCTCATCTTTGATACCTTCTTTCCCATTACCCTCCTCCCTCCAAGATCTAATCCATCACTACTAAGTGCTGCTCATTCTCCCTCCACAAACTCCCAGGACATCTCTTCAACTGCTTTTCATTCTCACAGCCACCAAGCTAGAAGCAGCCTCTCCAGCTATTCCCTTGATTGGCTGCAGTTTCTCATAACTGGTATTCTCGCCTCTTCAACCCATGCAGCAGTTAGAGTGAATTTTAAAACCTCCCAGCGTCATTTCAATGCACTTAGGATAAAACCCCAGTTCCTCCTAAGTCACACATTGTGCTGTAGTTCATGTCTCGTTGCCAGAACTCTCCCTTCCCTCTCTGTGCTCCAGAAAGACCAGGTCTTCCTTTGGTTCCTCCAGTGATTATGACAAGCTCTCACCTGCCTTGAGGCCTATGGAAGGCTGGATTCTCTAGGAAGATTGCAATGCAGATTTGAAAAGTTCCTGTCAGCCTAGTGGCAGCTCTGAGCAAAGGGTGCCCATGAGAGCAGCCCTGTGTTAGGCAGAAATGACCAGCTAAGAGTACCACTGCCTTGGTCAGCTGCTGGCCGAGGGCTGCTCTGAGAGGGATGTGACCTCAGCTCAAAAGCTAGGTCTGACCCTGCTGAAGCCAACAGCTGCAGGCTGTCAGCTAACTGCAATTCTCTTAGTTGGGCAGCAAATCTTTCCCTGAAAGGGGATCTGAATAGTTCTTCCTCATGTGCCATAGCAAGTCAACACATGCTCTTCCTCTCACTCCCACCTCTCCCATTGATATCTGTCCCTCCAGTAGACTGCCAGTTCTATGAGGGTGTGCATCCAGTGCCTAGTACAGTGCCTGGCACACAGTGGGTACTCAATAAATATTTGTCTAAAAAAAGTGAAAAAAGTAGATACAGAGGGAAGGAGGGATGAAGGCAGAGAGGGAGAGGCAGAAGAGATGGAGTGATGGGGAAGAAATAAAGGGACAGAGGGAAGTAGGGAAAGAGGAAGGAGAAAGAGTGAAGGGAGAGGTGGAGGGAACAGATGTATGGGTAACCGAACGGGATCTAAGCTCATAATGGCCATCCTTTACCTCTTTCTTCTTTGTACCTGCCCTAAATTCCTGTGTTCTCCCACCTCTGGGCCTTTGCATATGCTGTTCTTTCTTCTTGGAAGAGATTAACCTGCACTCTTTGTCCAATCACCGTTCAGGTATCAGCTTATTTTCATATTTGTAGGGAGGTCTGCCCTCTAACTCCTTTATCTGTTAGGATAAGTTTACCTGCAAGTAACAGAAGCTCAGTGTAACAATGATTTAAACGAGATAGAGGTGTGTTTCTTGCTCATACAAATGCCCAGAGGTAGGCAGTACAGAGTGGATTTGGTTATTTTGCTCCAAAAAGTCTTCAGTGACTCAGGATCCTTCTGTCTTGTTTCATCCCCTGTGGTCTCCATTCTCAAAGTCACTTATGGTCCAAGACAGCTACCTCCGTTCCAGTTATCACATTCATATTCCAGCCAACAGGAAAGATAAAGGGGAAAAAAGGGCACTTCCTGGAAGTTGCATACACCATTTCTACTTATAACTATTGCCCAAAACTTCATGGCCATAACTAGCTGCAAGGAAGGTTGGGAACTGTTGTCATTATCTGAGGTAGCCAGTGTTCAGCTAAAATTTAGGATTCTGACTGTTAATTAAGGGAAGGGTATTGGAATACAACCCCTAGGAGCCTTTGCAATAACCCTCATATAGATGATGAGTTTTTTTCTCTTATTTGTTTCCATAGTTTCTTCCACCCCTCCTTTAATTCATTCCAGTTGTATATGTTCAGAGCCTATTTTCACTGCTAGACTTTTGAGTTACACGATGACAGTCATCTGTCCTATTTTGTTTTTCTCCTAATTTCCAATGCCTATGCACATAGTAATATGAAGTAGATATTTGTTGAATGAATAAATGAATGAATGAAAAATGCGTCTCATATGGATTCCCATAGCACTGGGAATACACTTATGTTACAGCAACCATTATATTGTTGTATTGTGTGTGTGTGTAAACATTTTTTATTGTCATATAGGAGATGGGTTAGGAAATATCACCTTGGGGTATGTTCATTCTAGCCTTCCTGAGATGGTTTTTACAATGTATTATGGTACCTCTTCAAATACCAAAATCCTTAGATGCTCAAGCCTCTTATATAAAATGGTGCAGTATTTTCATGTAACCTATGCTCATCCTCCATATGCTTTAAATTATCCCTAGATTATATATAATACCTAATACAATGTAAATGCTATGTACACTCAACCCTCCATACCCACAGTTAAATCCGTGGCTCAAAAATGCATTAAAAAAATTTTTTTTAAGAAACAATAAAAAATAACAATAGCATAATAAAAATAATACAAATTAAAAAACAATATATTATAACGATTTACATAACATTTACATTGTCTTACAGATTATAAGTAACTAAAGAGGATTTAAAGTATCTTGGAGAATGTGTGTAGGTTATATGCAAATACTACACCATTTTATATAAGGCACTTGAGCATCAAGATTTTTGGTATCCACAGGGATCCTGGAACCAATCCCTGTGGTTACAAAGGGATAACTGTAAATGGCTGTCATACTATATTGTTTTTCTAATTTGTAGTATTTTTATTGTTCTATTGTTACTTTTAATTTATTTTTAAATATTTACAATCCCTGGTTGGTTGAATCCATAAATGAAAAACTCGTGGATAGAGAAGGCAGATGGTATTTTTAAATTGGAGTTTAAAATTTTTAAAGATAATATATGCTTATCATTTCAAATTAATATGCAGATGCTTTACTGTAAAAACTGAAGCCTTCTGGAGTAGATTAGATTATTGGACCCAATTCTTCACGTCTTCTATATCACTCTCTACTCTTTGCTCTGCTCCTTGACTTTGGAGCACGGCCATGTGACATGCTTCAGCCAATGGGATGTTAGTAGAAATGAACCAAGCAGCACCTTGCCATGTGCTTGTGTGGTTGTGCTTTACCTCTTGTTTTTCTGCCAGCACCATAAGGAGAGCTTCTCTCCTGGAAATGGCCACTTGTACTTGTGGGTCCATGACTAGCCGACCTGAACCCATTCCACAGTGAGGACCCAAGCCCAACAGATCTGCAGCCAAAACCAAAGTTGCTCAGTGGGGCCCATGCCAGATAAGCCAACCCATGGCCAACTCGAAAATAAATAAGCAACAATTGTTGCTTTTAAATCATTGAGGTGTGGGGTTGTTTGTTACAGCAACAATAGCTGACTAATAACCTCCCTTTCCTCTTCCTCAGACCTTTATTCTACTTGTGCACAGATATTTCTGTGTATGTACATGGCTAGACTATGAACTTCTTAAAAGTGGGGATTGGGTCTTCTTTAGAAGACCCAATCTTTAGAAAGTGATTGAAAACACAGTAGAGCGGGAAAGACAGGCTGTGGCATGTGACATTTCCACTCAATAACATACTGCTGTGTGACCTTGGCTAAGCTGTGTAATCTTACTGTGCCTCACTTTTCTTATCTATAAAATGAGAGTATTAAAATTTACCTGACATGGTAGCAGAGAGGAAAGTTTGAATCTCCTAGCAGGGTGTTTGGCATGAATGTGCATTACAGAACTGGCATCTTTCGTTGTTGGTAGAAAATACATGTGTGCTGTTGCTTAGGTAGATGTGCCTGAGATGAATAAGGAACTGATGTGAATAATGAGGTGGTTCAGAGTTCCCTGGTGACAAGTCAGTGTCCACCCTTTAATACCCTCCTTGTCTTGTCACTGTCCTTTGCTTTGAGCTCATTGAACCTCACAGCCAAGTTTCCTGGAAAGACAGACAAGCATCTTGTCCACTGGATGTCAGCTGGTGGAGTGAACACCATCCAAGCAATCAGAAGCCCTGGATTCTGAGGGCTTCCTCGGTCCATTAGGTAAACCATTCAGTTGTCATTGCCTGGACCCAAAACCAACCATGAACCAAGGAGATGCTAGTATCCCCATTTTGCAGACAGGGAAAGTGGGGCATGAAAAAATGTAGTGACTTATCAAATAATGAAACATCAATTACTGCCTGAGACAAGGGTAGACTCTTAATCTAGTGCTTTTCTTCTATATCCCACTGCCTCCTAGACTGTCAGGAAAATGATGTAATCCACTCCAAGAATTCCCCTCTGGAAGCTCCCCTCGAGCCTGTCTATCTGAAGATAAAAACAACCACAAATTCAGTTTACATCTTCTTTTACTCCCTAGCCTGTTTGAGCCAAGGCTGAATGGTGCCAATTTGCCTATGGTGGTTTTTATGATGTGGGCTGGGATCACTGGGGACTCTTCTGAAACCATCAAATTCATTTCAATTAGAAGTATAACTTAATGTCCAATTTTCAAACCAGATTCCCTTGGTAAAAGAATGCCATTTTGTTTGCTGAGCTGCCTCAACCCAATGAACAGTATTTCTGAGTACCAATTATGCCCAATTGTGCACCCTGGTTGGGACATTTTCTCCAAGTTAATAGGAGGCACAACTCAGTCAAAAGAAGGGGTGGGAGAGTCCGCATGGAAAATGGGGGGATGTGTGAAATTTGAGCCAGTATAGATCAATTCCAGAACACTGCCCAGGGATTCCTAAAAAAGAATCCAGGGAAAAATAAATACATCTCATCCTTATTAACACTCCAAGCCCTTAAATGAGTCCCGATGTTAATCCCTAAGAGATGCCTAAATGCCTATTTCAAATTGCTTCCCCACTTGTCTTATAAAACAACTTGTACTTCTTTTTATTCTCTCCATGTTCAAAAATAAAGGAAATACCTTTTGCAGTCTAGGGCCAAGGAACAACCCAGGCCTGGCTTTGATTACTGAAAGCTGGAGAATTTTGAGTGAAAGCTGCAGCCGGCTGCCAGCCTTGTTATTAGCAATAAGCATCAAGCCATTCTCAGGAGAGCAGGGGCCTTTTGAGAATGTCAGACAGCAGCCTGCACCTCCCTTTGACAGCACCTGCAGTCACCGCTGGAGGTACAAGCCTGTCCAGAACTCCATTTCACCTTGGCTGAATCAGCAGCCATAATCAACAGAGAAATAACCCCTTAGATTTATATAATATCTACCTACAAGCAACTCAAATTGCCATGATCCTGTTTAAGATTCGACAATGGCTCCCCATTGTCCCTCAGACCAAGTCCAAATGCCTAGGCTTATTGTTCCAAGTCTCGTGACAACAGAGCCTATCTTAGTTATGCAGGAGCTTTTTTCTTTTCTTTTTTAAACTAGCTTTTCAGGCAAGACATTCTTTTGCAGCCTAAGAGGGTTATTATGGAGAGGTGGAAAGATCCCCAAACCTGGAAGGCTTGTTTCAAACCCGGCTCTACTTCAACTACAAGACTGGGGCAGGCAAGTTACTCACCCTACCCAGGTCTCAGTTCCTTTCTCATTTGTAAAATGATGCATTCACAGTAGATGATCTAATCTAACATGTCCTTAGTGAATCTGAAATCTTGTATTTTTTTGTTCTGTTAACAGCCCTTTCCAATCCTTTTCTCTCCACTCTGCTTCTATTCTAGAGGCTGGAAGAGCTAAAATGTTCATTTCTCAGACTCTCCTCCTGCCAGCAATAAGACACTGGAAGGTGTACTGATGTGGCAGATGGCTGTGGCATGCCTTGTGTCTCATGCCTACAGTCTAATCACCTCTGACTTCAGCCACAGCTGTGATGGACATTTCCATCTCACCTCATGCAAGACTGCATCCAACCTCAAGTATGTGCTGTGCATCTCCCTGCTCTCTGCTTCAGGGCCTTCTCTGACACTACAGAAGCCCTCTGGGCCTGCACAAAAACAAAACCTGGAAGTGTGGGATTCATGCCCTTGGGATCCACCCTCAATCAATGGGGAACACCGCCTAGTGGATAGATGCTCCAGCCACCTGTCCTTCAGGGGAACATTCCTGGGAGGTATTGTGTACAGTTATCAGGAGGTCTGGGTGCAATTGAGCCTCTGGGGCCCCAGACAGCAAACTCTTTAACATGCCCTAATATTGTCATTTTCCTCTTTCTTCTCTCACTCTCCTTGCTTCCTCTTGTGCACCCTGGGATCAGTTACCAAATAAACTATGTGCACTCAAAGTTTTCTGTTTTGGGCTCTGCTTTTGAAGCTACCCAAACTAAAAGAACTGACATCACCTTCTCTGTCTTCTGTCTTGATTGCAAATACAGATGTCATGGCTGGAGCTAAGGAGCCCTTTTGGGATCAGCATGACGAAAAGGCTACAGAAGTGTCAGAAATGCCATCTCTGGCATTTTTGAGTGACTGAATCAGTACCAGCAACTGCCAACTTTTAGATTTCTTGCTAAAGGAATTTAACCTCTATTATTTAAGCTATTGCTACTTGGATATTTTCTTACTTGCAACCGAATGCAATCCTAATTGATGTATTAATTGTGCTGTAATATGCTAGAATCATTTTTAATCTCTTTGCCTTTGTCCATGTTGTTCTCTTTACCTGAAGCACCCTCTCTACTCCTTCTGTTAGTAGAAATTTTCTTGTTCTTTCAAAAACCAGATAGATCAGTATTCACCTCCTCCTAACATGCTCCCTCCAAAGAACCGTGGTCTTTCACACTTTAAAAAATTATTCAAAACCTTCATATGTGTAGAGAAAAATGTAATCTCGCATTCACTGCTAATCTCAGGATTGCTCCAAGTCGTGGTTCTTTGGTTGATCTCACCTAAACTGAGAGTTTCTCAGAGGCAGGGACTGCATTATATTGTGCCTTCTACAACTCCCACACATGATAAAGGGGACTTGTATAAATACAGTGGAGTGATGGGACATACATGTTTTACTTAAGCAAATTAAACCATGGCTATATGCAAGAGAGTGTGAGAGAGAGGGAGAACAATTTAGGTGGGGTGGGTGATTCCATACTGATTGCCTGGGATGGGAGAGGTTCACTGGTTGCTCTAGGCTCCTCTGTTTCTATCACTCCTGATGTGACTGTCTCCTTCCACTGCATATGACTTTAATATTAAGCACAACATATTACTGATTTTTTTTTCAGTGTAACACGCCCACACAGTGCAAGCCAACTACCTTTTCTAGAGGCTCACGGAAGAGTGACCTATTTGGACACCAGAGGGATGATGGCTGCTCTCCAGTGTGTTATGCCTCCATGAGGGATTTTGATGGCAAGTGATGTTACTGGCTAATGGAAGAACCCAAGCCCCACGCATGGGGCCCCCACTTTTCTTATATCTGGAGCCACCTTCTTTGTGACTATAGCCCTCTTCCTGGGACATTTCATTCATTGCCAAATTTGATCCCTTCTCCTAAGCCTTGATCCACATTGCCAGGGCCTGCTGTTTTTCCCCACATGACCCTGGTCATTTGGATTTAAACATCTATGGGACTTGTTCAATGGGTTCCCTCTTCTTGTCCTTTTGCCTGCTTGTGACAACCCGTGATTAATCATTTGGCTTTCCCTGCACAATGTGGCTCAGATTGATTGGTCTTTGTTTATATTCCTACCAGTTCTGCCCTAGATTAAGGCCTTAATACTTCTCTCGCTTTTTTTTTTTTGAAAGAAAGAAAAAGAGAGAAAAGAAGAAAGAAAGAAGAAAAAAAAGAATGTAAGAGAGAAAGAAAGAGGAAGAGAAAGAGGGAGAGAGAACGGGATTCTTGTTCTATTGCCCAGGCTAGAATGCAGTCTA
>CAUYLG010069124.1:0-31897 GCA_963573385.1 Cacajao melanocephalus | reverse complement strand
TTACATGTTAAGCAGAAACTACAAGTTGAGAAATCTTACTGTATTGCATTATTTAAATTAATGCATATAAATATTGACCCTATTTATATTTCTAAACATTGTGATCAAGATAAATATCAAGTTAAGAACACATATCTATATATCTCTCTCTCTATATATATCTATATATATCTCTCTCTATATATATCTATATATATTTAACTTTTTGTCTCTATATTGCAGAAGGTAACCACTTATTCTTCTCTTTTCCCTTCACTGCAGTTCTGAATGATCTGTTTTTGGTTTATGGCAAATCTGGGTTCTCCTTTGGTCCTTCTCAGGGGGACAGAGGATTAATTCGTGTTTGTAAAGGTATTTTGAAATAATGTCAGCAAATGTCCTTCAAGGAGCACAGAGTACTTTTTGGAACATTGAAAAATGCTCAGTATTCCTGCTTCTCACGTTTTGTTTTGGGAAATAAGAATTCTGGTTGTTGGAGATGGTGGTGGGGTTACTTCCCAGAGTCGTGTCATCACAGAACAATGTTGCTCCTTACAGCTGTTATCCCAAGAGAAGAAAGCGGGAGAGAGTGCAGGCCACGTTTTGTGGCTTACACAAGCCAGTTGATGGTGTCAAAGATGTTGTTGAGTTCTCTGGCCAAAGGATGTTCTGTTTTCTGAAAAAGTTTAGAGCTGCAGAATTGTTTTTATGCTTGAATGGCTAAAAAAATGGGACACATGGTTGGGGTGGGGAGAAAAGCCATATTGTACTGATCCAAAAGAACTGAATCACTCCTGAGGCAAACAAAGTATAATATGGCAGTCTAAGCAGATAGCTGCATGTACTGTACACAAACAGAGCATTAGAGTAAGAAACCTTCAGCCAGATCTCGGATGTATTTCATAACATGTATTCATTAAAAGAAAGAATACATGAAAGGCTCTAGGTCTTGAAAAAAGAAAGAAAATTCTCCTTCACATTTGTATTCATGTATTACTAGCATAATAGCAAGTTCTCAGAATAGTACCAAGATGAAAGAGACTTACAAGAATTATTGAAAAGGGGATTTTTCGAGGCCACTTATAAAACCAACACACCAAATTTGGTTTGCAGATTTAGGCATGGGATTGTTCTCTGTCTTCAGAGGTGTAATACGTAAAGGCCATGCCATGCAGTCCTCTTAAGCCAAAGCAAACCATGATTTGTGAGCAAGAACTTGAAGATTCTATAGAATTCATTTTTAGAATACTTTCTCTTGCAATACAAGCATAGAATTGTTTTCGTTTTCAATGGCATAATGGTAACTTTGTGATGTATTCATGAGAATTATGAAGTTTGGAATGTGACTTTTATTTTAAGATTTTGAGGGAACTCCTAAAGGCATTTCACTTTTGACCTTTATATGAAACTTGTGGCTGATTATTGCTGGGCAATAGGCACCAAGTGTGCATTTTTGTTGTGTCTGAAAATCTGGATGTGCTGTTCGGCACAGATGGAATAAACATGCAGCAAACAGGACCGTCAGTGGCTTCCCGTTGGCTCATTGAACACGTCGACACCACTGCAGTATTTCAAAAACTAACTTTAAAGAATCCCAAGCTCTTTATACATGGCAAACTTCATCATCTAGTCATGGATTTAGAAATAAAAGTAAGCTCCAAATTAAAAGAAGATTGCCAATAGAAACAGAAAATATTAATAAGGAAGGTAAGACAGGGAAGGAGTGTCAAGAAAGGAGAATCAAAGCGGATTCAGTCATGTATGGACTTAAAGCAGGTGCAATGTGGATGCTCTCTGGAGGTGTCTGGCGGACCCAGGAGAAGACAGTGGGCACAGCAGGGAGGGCAGCCAGTCCTCTTGATGCCAGCCGGTGGAAGACAGGCCAGCACTGCTGAAACATAGTGGCAAGAAAGTCAGTGTTGAGAGTGAAAGAAAATACTGTGAAGTGGGCGCTGACTGGTTAGAAAGGTGAACAACAGCAAAGCCTAAAACATGAAGTCTTGGGAGGGAAAACCTATCTGAAGGAAATCATGTTACACACTTCTGTGTGGCCGGTTTTTGATGCTAGGAAGATTTCCCCTGCAAGAAAAGACATGCATAATAAGAATTTGGCATATTTTGGTTTCCTCTTATAATCTATGTGTGTGTGGTCCTCCGACCCCCCAAAAGAATAGATTGAATGTGTCTAGCACAGGTTCAGGATATGGGGAACGGAGTTAAAAAATACTTTGCATGGTTTGCACATTCAGGGAACTTACAATCTTCCTGGAAACACAAGTCATTGAAATGATATCATAGTGAAACCAACCTGAGTGTTATGTACATGAGCTCAGAGAATGAACCCCTATTGTGGGGAGGGGGAGGACTGGGAAGCATCGCTGAGAAGGGCATCAAGTGTGGAAATGGACTCCAGAAAACCTCTGGAGGGAGCGATGATTATTGATATATGTATATGTCGTAAGAAGCAAAAATAGATCAGATATGCAGGGAGACATAGTTGAGAAAAGAAAAGGGGGCTCCAGTATATATGAAAAAGATTGGTTAGGTAAATCCCCCAAAAGTGCATGCAAAGCAAAGTAGGTAGAAACATAAAAAACAGTAGGATATTGAGAGCACCTGTGGCCTGACTCGAAACACTTCACATGGAATTGGAGGAGCCTGGGTAAAGCACTCAGTTGCGTTATGCAGAGGAGCCAACAGTGATGGTGGGCAGATGAGATGAGGTTGGGCCTGAGGGTTTCATCATAGTTCTAGATTATGGGAAGATATTTTACAAGACAAAACATGATTTTTAGTCTGAAGAAAATAAAAAGAAAATGTGGGATGCCTCTGAACTGCTGAAACATCTAACGCAGTAAGTATGTGGCCACCATTATTCTCACAGTCTAGGCAGAGGGAGAAGGTGATCCTGTCAAGAGGCATGGCTGGGAGAAGAGTGGCCCAAGAATACATAGACAATAAAGAGGAGGAAATGCCCAAGAAGAAATCAGTTATGAAATTGATCAGGAGCATATTTGTTAAGCATTTATTATGTGTAGAAAATGGGTATCCTTGGGGAGGAAAGCCTTTTTAAAAAGGCTTTGAAGTCGGCACATAGTACTTTGTACTATGTGATGATTAGAAGAATGAATGAGCATACCCGAAGGAAAAATCTAGGAAGTGCTTTCATAAACCACTCTGTGAATACATTTGGAAAAAGCTAGGTGGAAAATAGCATTGGAAGGAAGGAGAAGAAAATATAAAACTCCTGTCAGTGTAGGCACTGTCTCTTGAAACCTACTTCGCCTTTTATGAGATGATCGTGTATACCCATCTGCCACAATTGTAAGTGGCTCTGTTACAACTTATTAAGTTCTTCTGAGTTATTGGGAGAAAATATTTTTCTAAATTCATTAACATATATACTTCTCAATGAAGGGGGCTGGAAAGAAGAAGCTAGAGATCCATTTGGGATCATTTTGAAGGAGGAAAAGAGGTTGGGGTCAGTATGAAAGAATTTTTTAAACACTTTCATCAAAGGCAGTAATGCCAGGATGGGTTACTTAATAATTGTAAAAGATGATATGGGAATGAAAGGAAATGAAGCCAAAGGGAGATTGGGAAATCTGAAGAAAATGAAATTGCTTGTTTGAAATGAGAGTGACCTTTAGCTTACTCAGCATGCCAGATGTGGGTCAAGAGATAGAGGGAGGGGAGGACAAATGTGGCCAAGGGTCAGCTATGCAAAGGATGGCCGGCCTGAGTCACCAGACTGAAACCGAAATGCCTGGTTCCAAGAGATTTCCATTTTCTTGATTTTTACAGATTTAGGGGTGACCAGTGTGGTTGTGTTACCTGGACATGTTGTGTAGCCGTGAGGTCTGGCTGCTGGGTGCCCGTCACCTCAACAGTGGTTCTGAGAGATTTGAGAGTGGGGCACAGACCCTGGGAAACTGGACGTGGGTCCCACACACAGCTGAGGAAGGAAACGACCTCCTTGGCAGTACCCCGGCTATGAAGTTATCATAGCACCTTGGCAGGAGGGATTATTATATAAATTAGCTTTAAAACCTTGATAAAAAGATGTTCTGAAAAGATGACTCATCCTACCAGATTTCAGGCAAAGACAAATTGAAAAAACTAAAGACTGACATAGATAGAACATGTTATGCCAGCAGCTACTTTTTAAATGACATGTTTGTCATGTGGTATTTTACAGAAATGGCTACACAAAAATGAAATGTGTTAACATTGATGATACAGAAAGATCCAGTAAAAATAGCTTAAAGAGTGCTTTTCTGCCCTGGAATGTAACTTCAGAGGACCGTATTGATAAATTATATGATAAGATTTTTTGGGACACACATTTCAATCATTTAAGCTCAATTAATATCATACAAATTGGTTATCTAAACCAGAGTTCAAAAACACAGATGTCTACTGAGGTCAGGCAGATAGGTAGGAGCCGCCAGCTTTGTGAAAAAACGCACATCCCAGCAAAAGGAGCCCAGTGCGATTCTGCTTTTAAAGGTCTGGGAAGGAATCAGAAGCCCAGGGCCTCAATTTTAAAATATTCACTCAGAAACTTCTAGAATATGGTGCAGGCCTGATCTGTGGCCTGAATCTGGCCTGTGGGTCACCAGTTTGCAATTTCTGTTTCAAAGTTAAAGCACTGGGTATCTTTATACTGCAGAGTTTTGAACTGTGTTGTATGGATTATGTAGAAGTCATGGGATTAGAACTGGTCACACAGCAGGAGAGAGGGTTCTTCAAGGCCAGTGTATGTTCTGAGTGGTTGGCGTTGAGTAACACACTGAAGAAGGGTAGGGATTTTTTTTTTTGAGACAGAGTCTTGCTGTGTTGCCAGGCGCCAGGCTGGAGTGCAGTGGCCCAATCTCGGCTCACTGCAACCTCCGCCTCCCGGATTCAAGCAATTCTTCTGCCTCAGCCTCTGGAGTAGCTGGGACTACAGGCGCACGCCACCACGCCCGGCTAATTTTTGTATTTTTTTTGGTAGAGACAGGGTTTCACCATGTTGGCCAGGATGGTCTTGATCTCTTGATCTCGTGATCCACCCGCCTCAGCCTCCCAAAGTGCTGGGATTACAGGCATGAGCCACCGCGCCTGGCGGGTAGGGATTTTTGAATGCTCTTCTGCCTACAGTCAGAACATTTACGTACTTAAATGGGATGCATTGAAATTGATATTGAGAAATTAATTATTGCCTATAATATGTGGATTTACTTTGTAGTAAATATCCTACAAAAAATTGGAAACCTCCCATGCAAACTGTATAAAAACACTCCGGGTGTGGTGGAGCCTCAGCAGAGGAGAGGCATTTGGCAGTACAATGAGAGTCACTCTTAAAGGCCAGGACGCCGTCCCCAGGGGTCTAACAGGAGGCTCATCAACATCTCAGTGATTTATTGAACCAGGGAGCTGGAAGGAAAATGACAAAATATTGGAGTCAACAGTAAAACAATCATGCAGATGTTTTACCAAGGTCTCTTTGACTGTTTCACAATTTGGGGTTGTACACATGCAGGTATTTGTTTTTTAATGGGCTTGGTTTTTAGAGCAGGTTTAGGTTCACAGCAAAGTTGAAAAGAAGGTACTGAGAGTTCCCATGCACCTCTCCTCTGGCACACGCGTCACCTTTCCCATGATCTACATCCCCCTCCCAGAGTGGGTCATTGGTCACAGTCCGTGAACCTGCATCGACACGTCACTATCCCCCGAGTCCATAGTTTACCTTGACGTTCACTCAGTGCTGTACTTTCTATGCATTTGGACAAATATATAATAACATCTATCCATCTATGTTATATGCATAGAGTTATTTTACTGCCCTCAAAATTCCTCTGTCCTCTGCCTATTCATCCCTACTCCCTTACCTCTGACCCCTGGCAAACTACAGATCCTCTTACTGTCTCCATAGTTTTGCGTTTTCCAGATTGTCTTATAGTTGGACTCGTACAGTATATAGACTTCTCAGATTGGTTTCATTCCATTAGTAATATGCATTTAAGGTTTCTCCATGTCTTTTCATGGCTTGATAGCTCATTCATTTTTCCTGTGAATATTCCATTGTCTGGTTGTCCCACAGGTTGTTTATTTGTTCAGCTAGTGAAAGATATCTTGGTTGCTCCTGAGTGTTGGCAGTTATGAATAAAGCTGCTATAAACATCCATATGCAGGTTTCTGTGTGGACATAAGTTTTCAACTCATTTGGGTAAATACCAAGGAGTGTGACTGCTGGATTGTATGGTGTGTTTAGTTTAAACTGCCTTCCAGAGTGGCTGCACCGTTTTCTATCTCCACCCACAATTATTGAGAATTTTTGTTGCTCCGCATCCTCACTGGCATTTGGTATTGTCAGTGTTCTGGATTTCGGCCACTTTAATAGGTGTGTAGTGGTATCTCATTGATTAAACTTGCATGTTCTCCGTAACGTATGTGGAACGCATTTTCATATGCTTATTTTCAATCTGTTTGTCTTCTTTAGTGAAGTGTCTGTGAAGGTCTCTGGCCCATTTTTTAATTGGATTATTTGTCTTTTTATTGTTGAGTTTAAGATGTCTTTGTGTATTTTGGATAAGTCCTCTATCAATCAAATAGATCTTTTGCAAATATTTTCTGTGGCTTGTATTTCCATTCTCTTGAATGTCTTCCCCAGAGCAGAACATTTTGATGTTAATGAAATCCAGCTTATTAATTCTTTCTTTTACAGATCATGGCTTTGGTATTGTGTTTAAATATTTGGTCATCTTCCTTGGAGAATGAGTGGAGGACGACGGCTGCGAGCAAGGATGTTTGGAAGAGGGAGAGTGCGTATTTTGCCCTTGCCTTTGAGGTGCTGGAGACATTCAAGTAGGAAGCCCCTCAGTACTTCCATCCATTGCCGTGGCCACAGCTTCCCTCCTAGGTCCTAGCGTTGGCACCGTCAATGGCCCTGGTTTACGGGCGTGATAGAGAGGTTCCATTAGTACATGCGTAAGCTCTTACTACCTGTACAGTGTTATGATCTCATGAGCGGATACTGTGGTTATCAGTGCATAGCCAGACCACCCTTGCTTACTTTTCCTGACACTCCTCTCATTGCATTTCCGTCTAACGATGGTGATGAGGTTGGAGAGAGCTACAGGGGTGGAGGGTCTGCCACAGCCCTTCACATATATTACATACCATTTCAACTCAGCAGGGTGGATGATGCTGTCCCCACCTGACCAGGAGGAATGGAGAGTTGGGGGCGGGGGGTGTTAGTGAGCTGCTCAAAGCCGCACCAAAGGCAAGGAATGAGGCCAGGTCCAGGTTCAGACTAGCCTCCCGAGGGCTGTGTGCCTTGATTTGATCACCCGCTTCTCTCTGAATTACACGCGCATCAGAGCAGAACATCTAATGACACTCACGGGAAAGGGCGCTTTGTAAAGGTGGAATTGCTGCAGATCTCCTAATGCCTGCTTTCCAACCTGCCTTGAATTTTCATTGACTTGAAGTTGAGCTACATGCTATGTATTAGAGAAGAAAACCGTCGACTTCTATCCCATTATAATAATTAGCCGATGACATTGTCATTATTCATGACCACTCTTGTCTCCTCATTAGGTATTGTGTCATTGAGAACAGGCCCTTAGTATTTTCCCTGTTTACCCCTAGTACCTAGCACAACATTGTATCTTTTATAGGCATTTAATACATGTTTATCAAAAGTAAGAAAATGCATCATGCAACAGTAAGAGTATAGTTTTAAATACAAATCCATTTAGAATTTGGCCAGGCCCCAGATCTTTTTGGTCTGTCTTCTGAAGTCAGGATTTTTGAAACGTACTGAGAAAGGAAGGGACATAGGATCATTTAGTGCTTTGAACTGCAGTGTAAGCACTCAGTGTGTCTCGGTGGTAATGCTCTTTTGGCAGATGAACGTCTGCAACCCTGAACAAGTTTTCAGCCTCACTTGGCTGATTAGTTGCCCTCATTTAAAAGAGGATCCACATCTGTGCAGCACTGGTGGACATTGGGGTCAGTCTGAATGACCCTTCTAACCTCAGAATTAGAGGGTGTGTTTGGTAGACTTTATACCCACTCCCTGGTGCCTGTCCTTTTAAAAGAAGAAAAATTCTGCGTGTTTAGTTCTTTATTACTCAGTTGCCATAGGCTATTTAAACCCATTTTTCCAACTAGACAGTTAACTGTAGGATCTGAGTTGAGGATACAGACCCTGTCCCAGGAACTGTGTGTTTAGGAGTGAGCTCTGCTGTCTGCAGACTTCTTCCCTGACTGGGTGAGATTATATATAGAGAGCACACTGCTGGGTGGGGTTGCCACAAGTAGAATGAGGTGATTTAGGTAAAAAAGCTTCTGCAAAATGCTGTGGATGGTGGTCTAAGAGGCACTCAACCCCTAACAGAGCCTTTTAGACACAGGCAGGTCATTCACTGATTCTCAAGACAAATCCTAATGGACCTTTAGGTCCTTCAAAATATACATTCTGCCTTAGCAGGGACCTTCTCCACTTTTCTCCATTCTGGCACCCACACAGGGACCAACAGTTACAAGGGTTAAATAGGCATTGCTGAGTTCATATAAGTAATTCACCAGGCCCGCAATGCCCCAAAGACCCAGTAGGTAGTCAGATCTCAAGGCACTTGCTCTCTGGGACATGATCAGGCAGCCATTTACTGTCTAAAATGCTCTGAAAATTTTAACCATGCTTATTTAAATTTTGCCACCCACCCCACTTATTTTCCTGGAAGGAAGGAGATGTGAAGGAGAATTTTCGCTTTGCTTCAGGGTTCCTTTGTGCAAATGTGGCACAGAGGAGCAATGCTTGGGGTCCAGTGTCCCTTCTCAGTTTCCACGGGTACCCCCTTATTGACGGTGAAAGATGAGGGGTCAGAGGTTCTGACATCAGCCATGTCATACTTCCATAGTAGAGGTGACATTCAAATGTGGTTTCCTTTATACCTGTTCCGGGTGTAGCAAAAAGCCACTTCTGCCCTGTCTCACTGTTGACACTTTACATTACTGTTGTCAAGGAAAGCAGAATTAGGTGAGTAGGAAGCGATTAGTGTTAGGTACTGGCTTTCCCAGCTTGCTTTCTTCTTCTTTTCATTTGTAGCGAAGTGTCACCATTGTTGAGCATCCCTGTGTGCAATGCTGAGAATAGTTGTGTTTTTTTTTTTTTTTTTTTAAGAGGGGGATGATGATGGAGGATGGAAGAAATGAGACTTTAGAAAGACAAGCATGGACCACCTGCCATGCCCACAGCTGATCTGAGCTCCATGCACGTGCTCAGAAGTGTTTAGGGGTTGCTCTGTGGGTGGAGGTGTTTCTTAGAAAGAAGTGTGCAATATGGAGAGTGTGTTTCTTCCATTTTGAGTCCACTCTATATGGTGAGATGGAGGAAAGGCAGAGTCAGCGTTTTCCTTCCTCATGTGTTCATCTATCTGTAGTCTATGTGAAATTACAGAATTATTACTTTCTCTGTCTATGGAATAATATGTGTATGTACACTTTATTTTTTCTGAGTTACTGAGAAAGAAAAAAAGGGGTCTGACTTTTAGTTCAAAGCCATTTCTCACCTGTGTGCTATGCGTTATAGTTCTTAAAACAGAGTAAAACTTTAAAGGATATTTCTGGCAGAGAAACGTTTTTTGTTTTAAAGAGGCTACCACTAGAAGTTTCTGCACTAATTTATGTACTCCACTTTGATATTGAGTATTGACAAATATTACCTAATCTTACCCCTTGAATATATCAGTTCTTTGAATAGCCTGTAAAATTGGCTTTGAAGACCACAAATAAGATGAGCTATTTAGGATTCATTTTTCAAGTAGTTAATAAAATCCTTAGATTTTGAAATAGTTTCAGACTTAGAAAAAAGTTCCGAAGTATTTCCGTATATCTTGTATCCAAATGCCCCAAATGTTAACATCTTACAAAACCACAGAACAATGATCAAAATGAGGAAAATAAAATTAATATAATGCTCTGATTTGCTCTACTGACCTTTTTGGAATTTTGCCCTTTGTCCCATCCGTGTCTTTCTCTGGTCTAGGCTCCAGCCCAGGATTCCATATTGCATTTAGCCATCACGTCGCCCCAATCACCTCTAATCTGAACACATCCTCAGTCTTTGTGTATGTGGGTTGGGGTGGGTGGAGGCGGGGGTTGACCTTGGCGAATCCTGGCCAGTTATTTTATAGAAAGTCCTTCAACCTTCATTATCTGATGTTTCATGACTAAATCCAGGTCACGTGTTCTTGACAGAAATAGCACAGAACTGACGTTATCTCCCCCTCGGGAGGCGTGTGACATCAGTTTCCCCAACGCCTGGTGATGTGACTCTGAGGCCTGGCTCAGGTGGTGCCTACCAGGTCTCTCCGTGAAGTTATTGTTTTTCTTTGGTTCCTAGTATGTATCTTGTGGAAAGGGCCTTTGATGCAGTATGGATATGTTGCTTCTCCTCCTGCTTTGCACCTTACTGTGACCATCCCTGAGGATTCTTGCCTGAAACAGTTCTTGCTGCAGCGTTCGGTGGCTGGCGCTGCTCTGTGTCCATCCCATCTCATTTGTTAGTTGGAATTCTGCAGAAGGGAAGAGCTTTCCCTTTTCCTCCATTTGCTTACGCAGATTCAGTTATTTACTTAGATCAGAATGGGCTGGGGGACTTTGGTTTTACTCAATGAGTTGTAATTCATTTCCATCATTATTTTGTTTTTTAAATTATCTCCAATATGTTCTTTGGGAGCTTCTTCCTGCTGGCTCGTGAGACACGTGCTGTCATTTTATGAGCATGTCCTTGCTTTCCTGGAATCAGAAGTTCCAGGCTCACCTTGTTCTCTCCCTGCCTCATCCCTGAAATCAGCCTTTCTCTTAAGAGTTCTGGACCCTTCTGTGGAAAAACAACATTTAGAAGCTAAGTTAGGTGGGCTAGGCATGCCCATTGCTACTGTGGTTTCTTTGCTTTTAGACTTAGCTATAGGCTGTGTTTTCCGGTGACGCAGTAAATGGTCACTGTTGGAGAAATAGACGTCTCTACAAAGGGCATAGTTTCGACCAGTGCCCCCTGCTATGGCACGTGTGTGGTGATGGTGGAGAGGCTGTGTGGAGTGGTGGAAATGCTGACCTGGCAAGTCAGAGACCCCGTTCCCACCCTAAGCCTCAGCACCTTCCAGTCAGCATACAAAGGGGCCTTGAAACGACAGTTATTAACCATACAAGGTTGTTGTAAGAACAAATGAGATAACACAAAACAAGCCTAAAACAGTAGGAGAAACTAAAAACTGAGAGCTCTTCCTTTTATCTCCTTTTCTTACCATTTGCATCAGAACCGTGGGTCATTTATGGCAAATTAGTTGCTTCTACCATTGTTCTGATCATTTGAATACTTCTTCCCTTAATTATTCCTTTTTGCAGGTTCTCCTTCCTTGTAGTCTGATTAGAAAACTTGAAGAGGAAAGTTGCATTGTTATTCACTAGAAACAGTGTTTATCAAGGAAATGGTGAATGTAGGTCGCCCTAATGGGTATGGTAGGATGAACACAAGTCAGTTTCAGATAGATGAACTTTTCTGTCATTTCTCTGAAGAAGAAGGTTCCAGCCTTCACAGCAGCTTCATAGTCTTTCAGGTGACCTGTGGCGACATCTGGCTGATGCAGATCAACTCTTTCAAACCCAAACCAACAAGCAGCCATTTGTGTTGGAGTGGGGTGCGGGGTGAAGGCTGGGGCGTGCGTGGAGAGGAACGCTTTGGTCCGTTTACCAGGTCTGGTTTCATTTTGGCATCTCCCCAAATCAGGTCCCAGCCATTTCGGCATTTACGTGTTTCTGGCCTCACAGTGCCGGCTGCCTCTGACATTTCACCCTATATGTGAGTCTCCAGACTCCTTCACCCAGCTGAGGAAGCTAACACGGAGAGTTTTGGACCTGAAATATGATCTTTATGGTATAATCACTTCAGAATCTCACACAAAGGTCCCTTGAGGTTGGTGGTGTCTGGGGCAGGCAATCGGGGGGTGCTGTGCCCTGCGGTCAGCTGGGGACCACCCTGCGGGCAAGGGACTGCTGTTTGTGTTGCATCTTCTGTCAGGTGTCACCTGTGCTAGATGCGCGTGGGGACCCAGCCAGCCCCAGAGATCCAGTTCCAGGTGCAGCAACTTTTATATGCCAGTGTGTTCTTGGTGCAGCTTCACTTTTATAATTTCTTGTTTCTGACACTGATCATCATAAATACATGAGATAAATGTAAAATAACATCACTATTTTCATAATTCCCAATGTACTTCATTACTTTGATTCTGTGTTTCTTTCATACGAGCTTGTGAGCTACAGGCCCAATCTTGCAGCATGATTCAAAAAGTATTTTTATGACAGTTTTCTCCCTATGCCATAGGAAAAATAGATATGCTTCTGGTTTTATAAAGGTTTTTGGTTAAATTATTCTACATTTTCCTCTATTGTTAAATTATATCATAAATAACGATGGTTCGCCATATACCTTTGAGCACTGGAGAATAAAAAAGTCTTATTTTACTGGCATCAGGGAATGTTTTATTTTTTCTAGATATGAGTTAATTTTCTGAAACTTTCCTTAAAATGCTACAATTATTTTTAAAGAGTTTGCCATTGATGTCTTTACTGAAATAGGTTATGCACAGACCATTTTTAGCAGCACATGCTGTCAATATGGCTGGAGCTTTCCCAGTGGCTCCGGGTCACCCTGGTGAGCCTGGCCAGTTCTCTGCGCTGAAAGAGGCGGGCTGTGGAGCCGCAAGGCGCGTGGGGTGCGCGGAGGTTTGGCTTCCGCATATTGAACTCCCTGCTGGACTGTTGAAGGTGGGGTTCCTGCTCACCCCTGCTTGGGTTCCTTCCCATTTCTCACTGCTTCAGACAAGTCCCTTCCTCCTTGTGTCCCACCTACCTTCTGCTGGAAGATGAGCAGACCACAGAGTCAGACTTGCTGAGCCTCCCACGTGCCAGGCATGCTCTCCCGGAAGTCAGCTGATTTCCTTGTCCCAGTTGTCTTAAAAGGCAGGTGTCATTCCCACATGGGTTCATGGACAAGGCACCCAGGTTTGGAGAGGAGGAGCCCCTTGGCAAGCCATGCCGCCAATGCCCAGCAGAGCACAGTGGCATGCCAGCATTGTAACCAAGCCTGTGAAGCTCAGAATCATTTTCTCTGCCATACCACCCTGAAATCATCTGGAAAAGCCAAATGACCAAGCTTTTCTGGCGGAGTAAAGTTAATATTATCCTAATGTCATTCTTTTACTCAACACATTTTTGTTAAATGCTCAAAGCCGCCTTGAGAAGGATGGCCGCCTTCTCTCTAAAGAGAGCAGAGAGCTGACCATGCCAGCTTCTGCACACTCACCTCCCTCTCCCTCCCCTCCCCACCCAAGAAATCCCTGCCATCTTTCGTAGTCGGTTCCAAGCTCCTGAGCCTGGTACGCCAGACATCAGAGTGCTCATCACATGTTGTGCAGAGCCGTTCGTCACCCATCTGCCCTTCCTGGTTTTGGGCTGGCAGTGCCGGTGGGCAGAGGCAGGACGCGGGCATCAGCCCTGCTGAACCTGGGCCCTTGTGTTTACATGTCAGGGCTTGACTGAGGCCAGCGACTGTCTTGTATACTGTAGGTGCTTAACAGTAGTCTGTCAGACTTTTCTCCTGGAGTCAAGCTATGAGCTTTGTGACCGCCGCTTTCCCAAGCATTTCCTTTGTTTGTTTTTTTTCTTGCAGCTGTGTTCCAGGTGTTGACAACGTTTGGAGTCTAGCCGGGGAATAACAGATGTGCAGCTCTGTATAGGATCTTTATGAGATTTAAAATCCTGACCTAAATATTTTTATGTCTCTATAAATATACATATAGAAATAAATATACATATAATAATAATTACATATTGTCCTAAATGTTATACAGAACAATTTTTTTTAAATTAAACATCTATTATGTGTCTTATTTTGAAGCTATTCCAGTGCTATTATTTGGGAACCCTTGAATCTGAAAATCCTGAAATACTGCAAATTTTATCATAGCTATTATCTACTCCATGTTAATTTTCAGCTGTTTCCAGCTGTAGATCAGTTTTTTTTGTCTAAGTGCTTCTTCCACTCGTGTCATTGAAAACCTGAAGAGTACAGAGCCCAGCCCCTGTTTTGGGTGCTTGGATGTGGGGAGCTTACTGGTGGATCAGGGAAACTCCAGAGACCGCTAGCTCTCTGGAGCTATCCGGGCACTCCAGCACAGGGATGCTTTTGCAAAGATTCCTCAAGCCCTTCTCTTGTACAACCACCAGAAACGCCTCAGAGAAGGGGAGGCGCTGAGATGACAGCTGTGCAGCTCAGAATGCACCTAAGAAGGAAAAACATGTCCATCGTTGCGAGCTTGAGTTGGGCATCCTTTCCGCAGCTCTCCCTCTGTCCTTCTTGGAGGTGCTGAAAGTGTGCATGGCTCCATCTCCCTGCCCTTCCTCCCTCCACTGGGTCATGCAGGGACTCCCTGGACACCAGATAGTGCAAGGTCCTTCCCTCGCCTGTGTGGACGGTGGGGAGGCTCAGGGCCCACTGGGTGACCGGAAATCCTTTCTCCAGTGGGTTCATTGTGCTATTTGTGCTCTGCTCAGCAGCGGCTGCCCTCGCTGTGGGTTTCCTTTGTGGTTAATCCTTATCTGCTCAAAAAGGCTTGCTTCACATTTGCGCTGGGCTGCCGGGCCCTGGCAGAGTGCAACTCTGCTGCCTTATGCCCTTTTTAAGTTTTTGGATTCCTTTCCAATTTTCTCAAATTTCATTACCCTGATTTAAAAAAAAAATTTTGATTAAAAAGTGAAATTTCTAGAAAAGTTACAGGAATTATGAAAATAAACGCCTACATGCTTTCCACTTAAGATTTATCAGTTGCTCACATTTTGCCACATTTGTGTTTTTGCTGCCTCTCCATATTACTCTTAATTTTTGCTGTGCCCTTTGAGATTAAATTGTAAAGGTCATCTCCCTTAGTCCCCGAACATGTCAGCATTGCACCCAAGGACAAGGATTTTCTTTTACCTAAGCATGGTACCTTTCTGAAGTTCAGGAATTGTAACATTGTTGCAATTTTCTGTTCTATGTCCAGTGCGTGCTCACTGCGCCCGTCAGCCCGGCACTGCCCTGTCTGTTTCCCCGAGTCAGCATCTGGTTTGGGTGACCTGCACCGAGGCCCCCCGGCCCCCATATTGCCCTGCCTTTCTTGTGGCTGCTCTTCCTTTGCTAGATGAGTTTTGAGTTTTAAGGTTTTCTTACCCATGTCCAGCTCAGTGCCCACATTGCTACTAGCGCGACTCCAGGGCGGGTGGACCAGGGGTTGGCAGCCTTGTCTTGCTTTTCCTGAGCTAGGATTCGTGGCGACAGAGTTGGAACTGCTCCAGGCGGGTTGGGACACGTCCGTCTCCCCACATGGAGAACGGTGGCTTGCCAGCTCCCCTCGCGTCCCTTGGGCTGGCCCGGAGCTTGGTGCGTGTGGATGCTGCCGTCTGTGAGCCCATTGTGACACCGCATGGCTGAAACAGCTGAATGGGGGAATAGCTTTCAGCTCTTTATCTCAGCAGCGATCTTTTGCTGTGTGCAGTTTCCCGGGTGCAGGCCGGGGCATGACTTCATTCTTTAGGTTATGCGGCACCCCCCACCGGGCTGCTGGCTCAGTCCCCCTGCCTGCTGCATCTGCGTCTGGGGACCGCCACCATGCACATCTGTCTCCATGTGGTGGCCATCCAGGACTCTCGGTGATGACACCGCAGATGGTTGAGCTGGGAGCCCTTGCACACTTCAGGCACCATCCCAGCAGGTGTGCTGGAGTCTGGGGAGGTGCTTAGGAATTCCCGTGGAGTCTTAGAGTCTAGTGTTCAGTGAAAATCGGTGCTGGGGAGGAGGAATGGCCCTGGCTGGTGTGGCATTTCGATGGCTGCCACATCATCTTCAGGAGCGCCGCTGTACTCGACGGGCAGCTCCCAAACCCAAGACTGCTGGCAGCATGAAGGCCTTCAGGAGGGCACCTAGTGATGTAGATAATAAATCGGTTTTATGTGCCACATTTGCTCATAGGACGTGCACAGAGGAGGCAGGCTCCTCCTTTCCCGAAAGCCAGGATGGCCTACAGCTCCCTGGTTTGGGGCTGCGGTCACCTGTGAGGAGTCAGTTGGCCAGGCTGTGTCTTCGTCCGTCAGAATCGGCTCCCCTGACTCTCAGCGTCACGCACTTTCTGATCCCAGGCTCATGCGCCGTGACACCTAGTGAAAGCACACGTGCCGTCTCTCCTGGGTTCACTGCCGGACCTGGGGCTATGAACGCGACTGCACACAGCTGAAGTTTAGGGTGCCTCAGTCCCAAGACTGTGCAGGACTTGTTTTTGACTCCTTTAATGCTCTTCATTATGCAGAATGTGCTCCACGCCTTTTCTGGCCTTGTGAGGTACTCAAATTGCCTTTGTAGAATTAGGAAATCTGCATGTGAAAAAGAAACCCAAATTGTATTGCAGTCGATGCTTTCCTCTTCCCATTTTCTGGGATTTTCTACCTTCTACCTTTCTTTATCCTGCCATTCATCTTGCTGAATGGAAATGAGGCCACGCTCCACTCATTCCCAGATCACTTAGATTTGAACTTGAATCATCTGGAGCATAACGGAGAATGGAGAAGGCAACGAACGAGAAGGTCTCTGAGCAGTCAAGGCCGATGTTGGTGGGACCGTGCCCACAGCCCAGCAGCGCCTTGCAGAGCCAAGGTGGGCTGAGCTGCAGCAGCACTCGGTGCTCTAGCAACGGAAAAGGGGGCCAAGAAAGCCCTGTTAAGAGACAGTGGGAGACAATGGGAAACAGGTAAGAAGGATGTCCCAGACCTCAGAGCCTAACCCCCTGGGATCACGTGGTGCAGGGTCCAGTGGTCGAGTCAGCTCAGTGCTCCAGAGGCCTTTGCTCCCTCCATCAACTGCTGAGTAAGGGGAGAGGAAGGAGAGATGGAAGGAAAGAGGAGAAAAAGAGGAGAGGGAGAAAGAAAGAAAGGGAGAAGGAGGAGATAGAGAGAGAGGCGAGGGAGAGAGAGTGGTGGGGAGAATAGTATTTAATACTTTTGATTCAATGGACCAAAGTAGCATGTCAAAACAGTCTCCTTTTTAAAATGTGAATCCCTTTTGGATCTAATTAATGTATGGGACTAGAGTTGGCATTCTTTGGTAGATTCTGAAACACGAGGCCTGAATGTCCATCCACTGAAATACATTATTTTAACCTTTTACTTTTTTCTCCTCCTCTGTTTCCCTCCTCTTCCCTTGTCTTCCTACCACCCTTTCTCTGTCCTCCTTAAGAATTATTGGGAATTTGGATTTGGGCGCAGGCAAGGGTTGCCAAGTTTTAGTTTTAAGAGGCAACCTGCAGCCAGGTTAGTTTACTCAGCTAACTCCAGAGGACAGAATTAATGATTCTACTGGGAATGGCAAATAGGTCCCTGAGAGCTGAAAAGACGCATTTTATGAGGGTCGTAATTCCTTAGAGTCTGTGTCTATCCCTCCCATGAAGAAGGACTGGAGTCTGTAGTCCTTTGACCCCAGAAATCATTAACCTGGGCCCCTGAGAGGTGGGTGTGAAAGGCCTCCTCCCTGCTCAGCCTTCATTCCTGGCTGGGAGGGGCTGGGGAGGGGCTGGGCTGTGTGTTGGAAAGCCGTCTCTCGGAGCAGACACGGAGCACAGCTGCCGCAGCCGCCCTCTCCTGCCAAGCAGTGCCAGGGATGAGGATGTCCTGAACTTTTTCTTTTGATACAGTTTTTACAGATGTGTTGGCTTGGAAAAAATGCTGGCCTACTTTTTTTTCTTTTTTAAAGAATAGTAAACATTTAGCTGTTTAATTTTGGATTTTCCTTTATTTATAATGAGGAATTCATTTTTACTTGGTCCTAATGTTGAGAGCCTAAACTTAGATTTCTTTAAAGTTTATTTAAAAGCCCTAGTAAGTGTTTTCAAGAAATGATCTGTGGAATAATATTCTATTTAACGATTAAGTTTACATTTTCATTTACTATGTAATTGGTGAACTGTTATCATCCACACAAGAGGCAAAATCTAACTTTTCATTCATCTAAAAGATAGCACCAATTCCATTTTGATGATAAAAATAGACACAGGAGCTGGGAGTGGTGGAACACGCCTGTATTCCCAGCTTCTTAGGAGGCTGGGGCAGGAGGATCGTGTGAGTCCAGGAGTGTGAGGTTGCATTGAGCTATGATTGCTGCACTGTACTCCAGCCTGGGCAACAGAGAGAGATCCCGTCTCCCAAAATAATAAAATAAGAAGAAGAAAAATGCACAGCTTGCTCATTTTAATGCATCTTTCAAAGTAGGTCTGTAAGGGGGTGATGGGGCTCAGTTTATCTTAATAATCTGCTTTGTACTTGGTATGGTGAAGAGTTGGGTGGTTTTCCCAATACTTTTTGATTACACGCTGTACTCTGTTTTCTCATCTGAGCCTCCTTTCCTGATTTTGAGGTATTTGAGGAGGGGTGTGACTTCACTCCTGGAGGCCAAGGCCGTCGTGAATTGACTGCAGACAGTTGTCTTTCCTTGGTCGGGGTGGTTTGTCTCTGGCTTGGCCTGGAGAGGGTGCACTCTGTACTCTTTGGCCTTGTGTTCCTTGACTGCTTTGTGCTGCGTGGGAGGCTTCCAGGCATGTTTGGAGAGCGGACAGGGTTCAGCCAGCTAGACCTACCTGCCTGCTCTGGAGAACTTTGGCTCCCTTGATCCAAGTTCAGAGTCACAATTTATGGTGTCCAACTCTGGTCCACACTCTCCGGAGCTCCTCTAAGCTGACGAGGTCCTTGGAGGGTCAGTGCTAGCAGCCCGCCTTTAGAGCACAAATGTTGGTGGACTTCTTGTGACCCGCCTTTAGGGCACAGGTATTGGTGGACTCCTTGCAACCTTGAAATGAAATAGTGGTTTGAGAACACAGCCGTAAACTGGAAGGTTATCATGAAGGAGACATAGACCCTCTGGGGAACACGTTGGAGTGAAACAGATCAGGACAGCTGGAAATTCCAGGTGGGGGGGATTAGTGCGGCAGAATCAGGAGACATGCGTTTCCCTGAAACGTGTATTGTTTCACTTTCCTTCCCATTGTGTGAACTCCGGACCCTGGGGGTTAAGAGCCTGGGCCACGCTTCCTCTCCTTGTACAGTAGCAGGAATGTGAGATGAAAAGCACTCTGGGATTGTTGATCTCTGTGTGATTTTTGTCTAAATAAAAAATAGAATTAAGAGGAGGAGGAAGATCAATAGGATTAAAAATCCCATACTTAAGTTATACACATCTCAGGAACTTCTGAAAAGCTGTTCCTTCTGATTTCCTCTAAATATCAGTGAGCTTCCCGTTGGATGGTCTCCCACCTCTCTGGGAGGGCAGGCGCATTTTGAGGCAGTAGCTGCATTTTCCATGTTGTCTACTGAGAAGGCTGTTGGTGGAGGGCAAGGGTGCTGGGTCCCACCCTGGCCGGCCTCAGCCCCGACTTGCTGGCGGGCAGGTGCGGGGCGAGCCCTTGGCCTTGTAGACCTCAGGGTCCTTGCCTGTGGGACTCAGGCAGTGACACTCACCTCTCGGGCTGTGGTGACCATTAAGGAAGAGTGTGTTTCTGGAGCTCTACCGCACACATGGGGTACTACAAACACTGGTTCTCTTTTCATTCCTCCTCCAAGGTGGCGCGGAAGAAACCACACTCCACCCAGTTAAACCCTCAGCTGGAAGCACGGGCCTCCTGCATGTTTTTGAAATCCCTTCAGACAGGACCCAGTGTTTCCCGGCTTCCTGCCCGGTCTTGGAATGCAGGTGCCCACCTGTTCTCTGCACCCACCGTGCGCTGACTCGATATGAGTCATTCACTGTCACCCGGGAGACAGCCCATGTCCTGGCTCGGCTCTGGCCTCGCAGAAGCTCTGAAGGAACACATAACAGGCACTGCCCCAGGCCTGGGGATGGCAGAGGAAGCAGAGTGTCCTTCTGAGACAATGTCTGGCAGAGCCCCTGTGCTGCTTCCTGCGCTGTCTCCACATGGGGAGCTCACAGGAAGCGCCCTCAGCTCTGATGCAAATCCCCACATAGCTTGAGGAATTCCCCTTGGGTGTGGTTCCCTGGGCACAGCAGGATGTGAGTTCTCTCTTGGGGGCATGGAACCCAGGTAGTCCATTCCATCTGTGTCTTCCTTCTTATCTTCAGTAACTTGAATCTTAAATTTTGAGGAACTCGACTTGATCTGAAAGCCTTGGGCTGCTGCAAAGCCACAGAAGCAGCACTGGGGCGTTTGTTCCCAAAGTCTAAGCAGTGGCAGCACGTCAGGAGAGTAGAGCAGAAAGCCAGCGAGCCAGCAGGTCCCCACATCCAGGAGGTGGAGAGGAAGCAACTTCAAACACTGTTTTCAGAGAATCCAAGATTGCCCAAGAGCCAATAGCTTGGCTGTGAAATTCCAGCAGAGGCAGTCCCTTCTTGGTGAAGTTGTGATGGGTGGGGGGCGTCATGTACCAGGGCGGTGTGTAGAGACTCCGTTCTCCCTTCCTGGGGTGTCCTCTCCCGTGGTGAGCTCTGCTGTGACCACATTGAGGCTGTAAGGAGAGTTCGTGGAGTTGGTGAACAAATCTTTTTCCCATGTTTTAAATTGTGGTAAAACACACGTAACATGACACGTACCACTTTGGCCGTTGCTAGGCATAGAGTTCACTGGCTGTGAATTCAGTCATATTGCTGTGGACCGTTCCCACCATCCACTCCAGAACTCTTTTCCTCTTGCAAATCTGAAACTCTGTACCCTTAAAACAGAAAAAAATGTCATACCGTATGTCAGCACGAGAGGCCTGCATTCCGTCTTCATCTCTAGAATTCTTGGGCCAGAGATGGTCTTTTGTACCATCCTTGCTGAGGTGATATTTGGTTTTAGTTGGTATGACTGCTAGGGATCTGTGAGTTCAGTAAGTCACAAGCCTGTCCTATGTGGAGGGGTTACCTGTAATGGTGGTGATATGGTTTGTCTGTGTCCTCACCCGTGTCTCACCTTGAATTGTAATAATCCCCATGTGTAAGGGCAGAGCCAGGTTGAGATACTTGAATCATGGGCAGTCTCCCCCATACTGTTCTCTTGGTAGTGAATAAGGCTCAGGAGATCTGATGGTTTTATAAATGGGAGTTCCCTTGCTAAAGCTCTCCTGCCTGCCGCCATGTAAGATGTGACTTTGCTCTGCCTTTGTGTTCCACCATGACTGTGAGGCCTCCCCAGGTATGTGGAACTATGAGTCCAGTAAACCTCCCCAGCTATGTGGAACTGTGAGTGCATTAAACCTCTTTCCTTTATAAATTACCCAGTCATGGGTGTGTCTTTATTAGCAGTGTGGGAACAGACTAATACAGGTGGCACGGAGCAGAGGTGGCATGAAATAGAAGAATGGCTTCTGACCAGAGTGAGTGGGAGAGGGGTAAGATTAGGTTGCCTGGTAGCATGGTCCACGTACAGCGGCCTTCAGAGTCACGGGGTGCAGCTTTCCATCCATTACATACAGAAGAAAGAGCTGTCTGAGGAGCTGATATTTTGGCTCTGGCCCTGCTATGTCGTGCATGTCAGCTGACTGTAGTCTACCTACTGATTCAACTCTTGCACAAAAACAGACGCAGAGCCGGGAGGAGAAGGTAGCACCTAGCTCCTGCTTCCTTTCTTGGTCTGATTTCTGTGGCCATTACATTCATATAATTAAATTAGGTTGACTGACTTGATTTGATTTTAAATTACAATATTTTATCATGCTGCAAACACGTTCTTAACAATACACTTTTAGTTTCACTTTTTTTTATGAACCAGAAAGTCCCAAAACTGGCCAGTAAGCTCAGCACAGTGAATTTTTGCAGTAAAGATTCGCTCTAGTTTTTGAAGAGGAAAATTTGTGCTAAGCCAGTTTCCTGTCTAGTCAGCAGAGTACAGCAGACAGGGAAAGATGGACAGCACTGACTCCCTCAGCTCCTTAGGCTAAAATAAGATTTCCCATCTCGTGTTCTGCTCCACCTAGATTTTGTAGATAAGCTTTTAAAAGGAATTTTTTTTTAAGTAGTATTGTTAATGAAATACTTTCAGTTTGTTTTGATTTGCACAAAGTTTAGAATAAATATGTCCTGACTGGAGAGTGAATCACGCAGTTAGTCACTGGACTGAATGAGTTAGAACCACCTAATTAGGGTCAATGAGCTAAAAAATAAAAATAAAACAATTAAGGCTAGACGGAAGAGGAGGAAATGGTGGCTCTTTGAAAGGAAAACAAGGTCTGGGGAGTATTGCCTTAAAAAGGTAAAATGTGCAAATTAACAAGATGGAAAAAACCACTGAGTGTGATTCTGAAAGCTGAGCAGAGGGCACACGCGTCAGAAATGGCCTTGGAAGCCAAGGGCCTCACTCCAGGGACCGGGCGGCCCCGTGTCCTCTGAAGCCTTTGCATCCGTAAAGCATCCTGTAGGTTGCTCAGGATCTCTAGTTAATGAGATCCTCAGGTTAAATAAATATTTTGGTTGACAGATGAAGTCTGCGTACATCTCTCATACATGTATTTTCCCTTTTAATGCTATGAAATGCAATTAAATACATCTCATACTAAAACTATGCTGAACATAATCTTTATTATTTGCAGATATTTAATTATTTAAAATGTCCTTACATTGTGGGAGCTACAGTACATCAGTTCCTTTGCATGGTGAGACTAGCAAAAGCTCTAGTTAAACCAAAATTGAAGTCAAAGCGACAACCAAAAAGTTACTATTGTTTATTACTTTATTAAATCATCATTTACATCACCTGGCAATTCCAGATTGACTATTTTTTATTAAAGAAGAGGCACATAGTTGGTGTAAATAGATGGAAAAACATTTGCAAATTCAAAATATTTATTACCATTGAAATGTTATTTTCTTGAGTGCTGTCCAGCTCACTTTGGTTTCACATGACATCTGCTATTTAAGCTTCACAGTTGTGGTAGCGAAAGGTTTTCTAGAATTTTCTAGATGTCACTACAAGTACTTTATGTACATCCATTACATACAGAAGAAAGAGCTGCCTGGGGAGGTGATATTTTGGCTGTGGCCCTGCTGTGTCGTGCATGTCAGCTGACTGTAGTCTACCTACAGATTCAACTCTTGCACAAAAACAGACTGCAGAGCCGGGAGGAGAAGGTAGCACTTAGATGGAAAAACATTTTCAAATTCAAAATATTTATTACCATTGAAATTTTATTTTCTTCAGTGTTGTTCAGTTCACTTTGGCTTCACATGACTTCTGCTTATTTAAGCTTCACAGTTGTGGTAACGAAAGGTTTTCTAGAATTTTCTAGATGTTACTACAAGTACTTTGTCATTAGGAAGCCTTGTTGTACTGTATGCAGTACAGGCAATGGGAAAATAAATATTCAGTGAATGTCAATGAGAAAAGAAAGAAACGAGGGCTGTTTGTGTATCAGTCATTCAAATTGAAGGACCAGCGACGTGGAATGAGCTACATTTTCCATATTTTATGTATTTCTTATTTATTTTCATAATAAATTATGAATGGCTTAAGGCTGCTAAATATTTTTCTTAGGTTCCTTTGGAAAAGACAAGGGTTTCTGAAGTCGTAACACATTTGTATAGCTACCTAGCATTACACTTGTCAATTAATTAGACTCATTTGGTTTCAAGAGGTGCTGGTAAACTCTGTTGATGTATTCTCCTTTTTCATGTCTACGACTGGGACTCCACTCAGGGATATAGTGGGGCAGTGTGGTTTGGAAAGGAGACCTCAACACACACTGACCTTGTACAGTTGACCACAGTGTCTCACAGGGGCCTGGAGGGACGGCTCTTGGCAACCTCCGCCACTGCACAAATACCAGAGCATATCATTGAGACACCGTGGCTTTGACCCACAACAGTCCAACTTTCCTCTGTGGTATACCTCATTTTCTCTTCTTTAACCACGGATGCTGTGCTTGTGTTTATAGGTGGGTCCTTTGGAAGTGGCATTTATGGTTTGCAGAGTAGCACTTTTGGTCTACCAGCCATTACTTCCATATTTTTATGGAGGGTTTTAGCTGCTGTTCTGCTCACATTTGCTCATGACCTTGGACGGATGTCACACGGAGGTCTCCCAGCTGGATCTCTGACCATTTGTCAAATGCAGAGAGGGTTTCTTCGTGATCTCTACCACATGTTCATTATTCTGCAGGGTTTATTACATGCAGTTTCTATTTACATTATGATTGAGTTTTCAAACCTGGTTTTCAAGATACAAATCAGATAATATTATCCTTAGAGGGTGATGTTTTCAAGAGTGATTGCTGTGGGTTTTGGGAGTTGTGCAGCAGCATTTTAGAATCTATCATTTATAAATCGTATGAACCCTTCCATTTATTTTTGAAAAGTGGCTTTGCAAGTGAGTACAGTTATGAAAACTACACTTTAGTTTCATTCTGGCTGGCTGGGATTAGTCTGAACATGAAGATTTTTAAAGACATGTCTGGTTTCTGACAAAAGAGACGAACAGCTATGATTGCTTTCATAAGAGAATATTTAATAGTCCCTCTGTGAAAAGAAAGTAATATTGAATATCAATAGAGCGCACTTGTTTAGCGCATCGTGCGTGGTTAGATTCTATCCCACAAGAAAGAATGTCTCTTTGCTATCCTTGTTGCTGGAAGTCTCGGATGGCCTCCCTGGTCCAGGGCGTGAATGGGGTGTAGCTGGGTTAGAGCGGGTGCAAACCCCTCACTGCATGGCCGACCTCCACATTTCCAGTTGCACCTGTAAATACTCAGGGGGGTCAACCCTCTTTAAACTTCCCAATTCCTCAAACTCCCTGTGCACATTCTCCTTTCCATATTTGGTTCCCCTGCTTTCTCCTTCTGGAATTTCCTCTTTTGCCTTCCCGGGCACTGACATCCTCCCCGTGGTTCTGGGCGCCGAGGTCCAGTCCATCTGCTCCCTCGAGGGTGGGAGTTCATATTGCCTGCCAGTCCATGACGCAGCAGCACCACTCAGTAAGTGGCCATCCTCCTCTGCTTTCTTCACCTCTTCCACCCAGTATATCATCCTAGTCCAAAATCGTGTTCCTTCTTCAGCATCTTGTAGTTTTGTCGCAGTCATCCTGTGGAGTCATTTCGTTTTGTTGATGTGCTTTTCCCCCTAGACTAGAATATGCCCGAAGGAAGAAGCCACGCCCTGTTCACCCTGTCGTCTGGGGCCAGGACAATTCTTGAACACCGTGCAGGTTTATTTAGCTGTCCTGTCTCTAGCTGGGGATTTCATGGGGAGGAGGCTGAAATGATTGACTGCTGGATCTGTGTTCTTTTTTGCATTAGAATTTTCATTTTTTCCATAGATCAATGAATATAACCTTAAGTTAGATAAGATTTAATGGATGAGAAGAACATGAGATATGCAGTTTGATTCATAGAATAAAAATCTTCCCATAAAATTTGCCTAATTGACAATAGAATTGCCAGCCAAGAAAATGAGACCTCTTACCTTCTGCTGTCATGAGGCCAATCGCAGTCTTTTCTTTCCTTTGCCTCCTTCCCCTCCCTCTCTGCCTTCCTCCTTCTCTTCCTTCCCCTCCTTTCCCCCTGCTCCTGGTGGAATCACCATCCCTGCAGTGGCACTCATTGGGAAACCTCCTCTCTTCCCGCCATGACACTGACCTGCCTTCCTCCTGTGCACTCTTCCTCTCCCACCTTCCCGCCGCTGCCCTGCTCTGGCTCCCATCCCCAAGGACACGGACCCCTTGCAAGTCTCCTCACTTCTCTTCCCTCCTCATGCTACTCCACTTGACACAAGTCTCACAGATTGAGTGTCACCAAAGTCCAGAGAATGGAATCAGTCTCCCTCAGCTCTAAACTTTTAGACTCTCCCCAGGGCTGTCTAGAAAACAAGCTGGAAGCCACTTGGCCTTGCGTGGTCCCAGGCAGCTGCCCCACCTGCGTCCTTGCAGCACTCTTGCCTTCAGGCAGCTGTGTGCAGGGCTGAAGCCGACACCGGGCTGTTCTGCCGGCACACAGACCTCTTCCCTGGGAAATGTGCTCCTGCCGGCTTGTCCAGCCACCTTCCTTGTAATGGGCTCAGCCTGGCAGGGGCCACAGTGCCTCTCCTCTTAGCTGGCAAGGTCCTCGAGAACACAGCTCATGTCTAAGTCTTTGCCTCCAGATGGCAAGTACAGTGCCAAGCACATAGTAAGTGCTCATTAAATTGCTACCAAGTGAGTAGGAGTAGCAGGCCTGTTCAGCCACATATTCCCTAGTTCCGCAGAAAAGGAGGGCTTACCTAAGTCTGCTTTTTAGAAGAGGAGTTTATCTTTTTAGGATGGGAACACACAGAGAACAGGGGAGGTCATATAACTTGGGTCACATTCCAACCGTCCACTGGAAGAGATTAGTGATGCCACTCTTCTGGGGGAGAGGATGAACACAAAATCAGCAATGATTTAAACAATTGAATTGTTTAAGAAGGAAAAGTGGTAATACTGCCACCACTGGTTTTATGAAACTCTGTTTTTGAGTTGCATGTCCGTCATACTTGAAATATTTCACTAGTCACTCAGGCTTTTCATGTTTCCTTTTAAAGTGTGTTACAAACTGTAAGGCTCCTTAAAGGATCAGCTGGTGGAACGCAGTGGGATAAATAGAGCGTGGGCGCTGCTGAGTCTTCCTCAGAGCAAAGCCACCCTCCCGGCTTCCTGCTGTGTATCACTTCCCAGGAGCAAACAGAGCCTTCAAGATAAGCTTCAAAGAGAGTTCTGTCCATGGGAAGCTATCTGCATAATCCCTCTTGATAGCCGTCCAGTAAACATATGGATCATGGCATTAAGCGAGGCAATTTGTTTGGAATTTCTCGTTTAATATGACAATACGCAGTGCACTTCCTGGACCACAGAAGGACAGACAGCAGACGTTGTCTGAGTGATCCTTTGGCTTCAAATCTAGACCCAGTAAGGAGTTGTTCTGAAGGTTTAATGCATAAAGGTGTGGGTGGGGTCAGAGGGTGTGGAGTTTTCCACGTAGGGCATCATGTTGGAACTCAAAAAGTCTTAGATTTTGGAGCATTTTGGATTTTGGATTTTGGGGTTAGCATATTTCTTTACATATTTCTTACAAAGCCTGCAGCATATTTCTTTTACAAACCTTCTCCTACTCCAATTTAATCATGATGATGGGCATGAAGACAGCACATTATACTTTATATATCTATACATACACATATACATATAATTATATATAATACATATGATTATGCATAGAAACATGCTTTTGAATTAAATGTTATTATAAATTTGGAGATTGTAGATGCAATAGGTTAAAATGTAATTTATTTGGCCAGGAGCGGTGGCTCACTTCTGTAACCCCAGCACTTTGGGAGGCCAAGGTGGGGTGGATCACTTGAGGTCAGGCGTTCGAGACCAGCTTGGCCAACACGGCAAAACCTGGTCTCAACTAAAAGTAGAAAAATTAGCCAGGCTTGGTGGCAGGCACCTGGAATCCAGCTACTCGGGAGGCTGAGACAGGAGAATCGCCTGAATCTGGGAGACAGAGGTTGCAGTGAGCTGAGATGGCGCCACAGCACTCCAGCCTGGGCGACAGAGCAAGATTCTGCCTAAAAAAAAATAATAATAATTTATTTATGATCAGGAATTAATGAAGAAGACATTTATATCCAGTTGTTGGAATTTCTGCAAGTCCTCCCGTAAATGTGCCATCACTTTTTAGATAGCAGTTAGAGACTCCTTTATCGGAGTCAATGCTATTGGGACTAAGAAGAATTAAGGCGGAGAAGACTGTGCCTCTATTGTAAGTCAGGCATGGGTTCAAGGTCTTTATGCTATCTGGCTGTGCAGCCAAGATCTCCAAAGTTGAGTTCCCATCTGCCTCAGGAATGTGCTGTCTGTCTTCTGTACCGGCTAGCACCTGTGCTGACGGCCTGTTGTCACCATCTCTCCTTCATTCTGGGTTCTTCCTAGGTGAACAGCCCTGACTTTTCACAACTTGGCTGAAGTGCGCCTTACTGTGGGGGTCCCCGAGTCTCCCTGTGGTATTCCTGTGGGTCCTGCTCACCTCCCTCGCAGCCCACGTTGTGCTGAAATTTCACCTGTCCTTATCCAGCTCGCTCACACACTTGGCTCTGTATTCTTAGCATTGAGGGGTGCCTGGCCCATGCAGGCATGCCATAGATGGGAAGTAAATCTCACCATCTGTTGAGAAAGTATGACTGGGCACTGCCAGGAGCTGTGAAGGGGAGCGCCTGGCACAGGCTTGCGGGTGCTGCCCCTGCCCCGCCCACTCACCCCAGTTGTGGGCATGGGGCCTGGAGGCTGTCTTGCTTGTGCTGGGCTTGGGAGACAGATGTTGAAAGTGAAGGCAGACATCCGCGTGGCTGATGCAGGCCAGGGTGGCACCAGGGTGTGGCCGGAGTAGACCATGGAAGATGAAAACTGGGAATAGCCAGAAGAACTCTCTGTCCTTCAGCACAACCGGGGAACTGCACCGGTTCCCAAAGTTGGAAGAAATAGTCCAGCATCTTTTTTTCATGCTTAGCTGGGTAAATTTGCTGTTCTTCAAAGGGTGCCTGTAAAGTAGGCATTGGTGGAATGAAGGGGCTAAAAATGAAAGTTACAAAGGATGGGAGCAGGGCTGGTGAGAAAAGAATCCAGGGAACCAGGGAGAGTAGCTAAGAGTGACAACTCTGTGGGTGGGAGATTTCTCCTCTGGAATAAAGGAGTTTGAGCTTCATGAGAGAACGAAGCGTGCCTCAAGTCTGCACATTTGCCTGGAGCCGACACTTGGTTTGGGAGGGGCTCCATGGATACTGGATGCTGGGGACGCCTGGCCTTGCCCCCGAGGCTAGTGCGTCAGGTGGGTGGCTCACAAGCACCGGAAGGCTCGCCCCAGGTCATGCCTCCCGGGGGCGTCTCCACCCCGGGATCCCAGTGGACACACACCAAGCCCACCAACTCATTTCACATGCAGCCATCCAAGGATCTACCGACCCATGGCAACTCATCATCGTCACATCTGCTTGAGGCTGGACAGAGATCAGTGACCTGGAGGTGAAGTGCTGGCCTACACGGCCATTCCCTCCAGGCCGTCTTATTCCCAGAGCGGGAATATTTAATGTCCACCTCCGTTTAGTGGGAGGAAGGGAAGAAGAGAAGTGAAGAATGAGTCAACAAAATTGTATGACAGGGAAAATAAGACCAGAACTGCAGTCACAGGTTGATCCTAAGAGAAGCCAAGAAAGAAGCCAAGAAACACCCTCATTTCCTCAAGGCTGTTTGTTGGGCACCCTTTCAGCTCTGCTAACTCAGTCTGTAATGAGGAGCATAAGAGAGCATGCGTCTCACATGTCTAAATCTTAGTCATACTACAGTACAGAGAGACATGTTACATACTACAAATTTACTGTTCCTCAAATTTTTTGTGCTTTTTTTCCCCAAGAATGTCTCAACACTTGCTGTTTTCAAATTAGGGCAGAAATATCGTGTAACTCTAAACAGTAGTAAGGACTGCTCTGTTTCTATGTCTTCCATTAGTAAATGGAACAGAAATATTATTTGATTTAACTAAATTGTCCTTCCGGGTGAGTTAATGATGAAGAGTTATGTTCACATCTCTGGGATCACATCTATCTTACATTAGTGAAAACAAAACGATTATCATAATAAAACAAATGCAGATGAAAGCACATTGATTTTGACTTCTGGGAGAATGTATAAGGGAGAAAAGTTAATTTTACCTTTAAATTCACAATACTGAATATATTGTGGGAAATTGAAAAATGTGTAAATGTAAGCTTTTAAGAAATCATTATTTGTACTACAACATTTGGCTTCTATCTTATATTTTGTTAGCGATTTTTAAATCCTACGGACACTCTTTTGGAGGGCTAACTTCTATTGAAGTCTAGAATCTTACAGAAACATGTCAAATGTGAAGGGCACAGCTCAGTGCACTTCTCCCAAAGCGAACATACCCATGGACCCAGACAATGAACCTGAACATTACCAGAAGGCAGGAAGTCCCAGGGGTCCTCTTCTAGTCATTAGCCCCTGAGAGTAACCAGTATCTGATGTCATCTTGCTGGGCTTTGACCTTTACACAGATGGACTCACCCAGTTTGTCCTCTTTTGTACCTGGTTCAGCTTGCTCTGGGTGCTGTAGCTGGCCTGCCTCTGTGTGGCCAGGGACTCCCATCCATGAATATGCACCATCGTTTCTCCGTCCCTGGAACTATTTCCAGCTGGGGCGATTGTGGACAGTGCTGCTGTGAACATGCTTGAGCATGTCCCCTTTTCTCTAATTTTATTGAAATACAACAAAGTGCAAAAATCACAAGTGTGTACCTTGAGGAATTTTTACAGATGTATACACCCGAGTAGTCACTGCCCACAACAAGCAGAGGGTGTCTCCTGCACCCCAGAAACCTCCCTCATCCCTGCCTTTGCCACCCCCACAGAAGGTCATCACAGTTCTGACTTCTTTCCCCATAGACAGGTGGCCCTGTTCTTGAACTTGGTATCATGGGATCATACATAGTGTGCTGTCTTTGGAGAAGTTTTTTAGGGCACCGCTGGGCCCTGGGGAGTCCAAGAGAGCCATTTCACAAAACCTCACAGTCACGTGGTGTACACGAGCAGCACAGGCAAACAGGACAGAAGCTGGGAAGTCTATCCTGCATATACACTCTGTGAGGTGCCACTGTCCTGGTGTGTCTGTGTGTGGTTATCTTTTATTCACCACCCTAGCATGTTGTGTGTGTGAATGAAGTGGAATTTAAATCATAGAATTGAGTCCGGGCACAGTGGCTCACACTTGTAATCCCAGCACTTTGGGAGGCCGAGGTGAGTGGAACACTTGAGGCCAGGAGTTCAAGACCAGCCTGGCCAACATGGCGAAACCCCATCTCTACTAAAAATACAAAAAATTAGCCTGGAATGGTGGCCTGGGCCTGTAATCCCAGCTACTCTGGAGGCTGAGGCAGGAGAATCACTTGAACCCGGGAGGTAGAGGTTGCGGTGAGCCGAGATCACGCCACTGCACTCCAGCCTGGGTGACAGAGCAAGACTCCGTTTTAGAATTGAAAAGCTTAAACCACGGCAGCACTTGATAAGGGTCAATGTGGTTCTGTCCAAGTTGCCTCAGTTGGAGAAATGTGCCAGTGAGTCACTGCTGTGTGGCCGTGGGGATTATCCCTGGGGGCAGAATTTCGGGGAAGGAGCCGGGGCCAGGGCTCAGCTTCAGCAGAGGCTGCCAAGCGGCTTCCAGAGGGGTTGGGAACGTTCCACTCACAATCCCACCGGGCGCGTGTGAGGCCCACGCTTGCTGCTCACATTTAATTCTGCCCAAGTAGCCCTAAAACACAGTCTCTTGACTCCATCCATTTATTGAGTTGCGTAGGTAATCATTCAAAGGCTCCCTGAGGAAGTGCTGCAACCAGGAAGAGCCCTGGACAGCAGTATCACCAGGAAAGTATTTTGACATTTTGCACAGCATAGGGAATGCGAGAAAGAATCTGAAAGATAAGCTGTTTGGACTTGGCAGATCTCCACATGGCCCTATTTGGTGGGATGTGAAACACATAAAAATTGTTAAAGCTGTGATGTTAAAGGTCTATCTTCCATCAAAAGCAGGAAAAAAATCAGAAAATTGAGGACTTCATCCTGTTTAACTAATTCCAAATATGCCTTCATCAGTAGACATGTCCCAGTTAAATTGTATAACACTGCACACTTCCTCCCAACCCCCCCCCCCCCCACCAGGAGTGACAGTGTGACACAAAAAAAAAAAAAAAAAAAAACAACAAAAAAAAAAAAACAACACCAAAACAAGAAAGTGACCAACACTCGTTAAAAGAGTTAAATAAAAAATAAAAAAAAAAAAAAAAAAAAAT